>PNEQ01099147.1:0-63825 GCA_003012365.1 Medauroidea extradentata | reverse complement strand
GAAGATATATAATTGAGGGCACCGTCACCAATGGTTGTGCACAGGGTAAACAGACGTTTCTCATTCGATTAACCACTTACCTTAGACGTCTGTAACTACCCTAGAACGTCAAATTGGCAGTTTTATAAATAAGGCCCAGGCGAAGTCGCTGTTAGTGGCAGGGACAAACTTAAGACTGCTTTTCGCGTGGACAGCTATACCTACTTATCCTGCTGCAGAACTAGCCGCTTGGACATTCTAACATTTGATGACTGAAGTACCAATCTTGAGTACAAATTGGTTCTTCAATTAAAGTAAATATTACCAGCAGTTGCGAATAATACTCGCGAGCAAAGCCGCGGGGGACTGCTAGTATATATATAAGTAATAGACTTCTTAAATCGAATTGTGTAGGTTCCTACTGACTGCATAATTTATCTGACAAGCGCAAACATCAAGTGACGTGTCCAGAGAGGTTAGACGTTTCCCGCTGTTATCCGTTACGAGCGGAAAAATACAAATTATGTGAAAATAGAAATTTTGCAGGACTTTTTTGAGTGCTCACTTTATTCCGAACTGTCTATAGATATTTTTTGTTGCTGCGGCGTCTACGTAGTTATGATGTGAGGAAGCAGCAGTAAACCTGCTACTAGTTATTAAGGGTGTTCAAGTGGAAGAAAATAGTAATTTTATATTCGTATGAAATACTTATTGTTTTGTAAATGTTACTTGCGAGTACATTTTCCTCTTACAAATAAATAAGCTCATCCATTTTTTCCCCATGACGGCATTTCAGAGTCAAAATTTGCATGCACTTCATACACACCTCGTAAACAAAATAAAGGATCACAATAGAATTAAATAATTCACTTTGAAACTACATGACACCGGCTATAGCTTTAAGCAAACGAAATATTGCAAAATATTTTCCTATTTTAAAAAATCGTTGAAAACTACGAAAAAATTCCAAATTTTAGAAATGTTTTGTGAAACAAAAAAAGTTTTGTATCGGGTTTTTACATACATCAGGCCGTAGCCCGTGGCATTTTTATTCAATGTTAATTATTTTGTTGCATTATAATTATTGTTTTTTTCAGGGTGCGTGAAGAAAAAACGTGCAAATTTTGTATTTTCAATACCATTTTGAGAAAACTGGCTGAGTTAATTTTTTTTGTAAGAGGGGAATGCATTCCCAAGTAACGTCTATGAAACTGACATCATTTCATACAAATGTAAAATTACGATTTCTCCCCACTTGAACGTCCTGTAAGATTTAAGCCCCGATCCTGACGGGAAGGGAACGTGGTTGTCGCTGTTCTTCTTCCAAACTCGTGAAGCCCTCTTCAGCTACGTTGAAGAAGACGTGTATAGGCCGCAGCTGGTGACGAAGCAGTAGTTAATGTCGCCGACACACGTTGGATGTTGACGCAGGCGGGTTGAGCGACGTTTGCTTCCCTCGCAGTGACAGACTGTATCTTTCATAGAAATCCAACCAGTCAAAGCTGGGTTCTGTCATATGAGCAGTGGCGGATCCGGAGGGGGAAATGGAAATACTCCCCAAACCCCGAGGCTTTTTGTTAATAATTTACAACTCTAAAGAAATTATGATTGTGTTAACATTTACCTCATTCGATATTTTAAGAATAATAAGGAAAATAATGACAATATAATAAATAATGAAGCTGCGTGCAATGTCATCTCCCATAGTTTAAGTACAGCTTGGTCTCTGTGATGATAACACTGGTTGAATGCTCGGAACGAACTACCTAGAAATCTAGATTTTCCCGGAGGAGGACACCCGGACCACCCCCCAAACATCCTTCGCGATCCGTCCCTACTTGTTAGGCAGCTGTAACAGCAGGGTGCGACGACCAGTCAGTTCCGATTACTTAGTTCAGATCCTGAAGTGTTCCTACTTCAACGCCTGCGACGATATTTAAATGTCTTCTGGCAGTTAGTCCGCGGAATGGTATTTTGTAATCGCAGCCACCCCAGCAAGCTGGGATTCCTTATTCGTCAGACAGGGTCGCGTCTTTATCATCACAGATGGTCACTGCCCCTGGAGCTCGCATACGTCCACACTCCGCCAGTAAGCAGCGCTGTCACATCCTGCCAGTGGACTTGCCAGACTTTGCTTCTAGGTACCTCGGGATGCTCTCCAGCCGACAGGCAACTTGGCGGCACGTCCTTGGAAGACAAGTACAGTCCGAAGTACCAGCACGACTTCTGGGCCTCTGCCGCCACCAACCGATTCCTAAAATGCTCCCATAACCCGTGCTGCCACGAGACCGGAAGCCGAAGCTCCTATAACTCACTAGGTGTCAATAAAATCAAACGCCCCACCGACAGACTAGTTGCAAGTCATTGTAACCGACGGCGGGGTGTGTGCATCTGTTTCAGCTGAACTCCGGATCCATATTTAAAGTTGGAGAAAAATTGTTGTCATAATTAATACTTTACACGTTTGTGTGATCGGCAGGTAGTGAAGCTCTCCTCTACCTAAGATTTGGGAGAATTAGTGCCATGTTGCATGACAAAATGAGGTCAAGTTTGTCGGCAAGTAGCTACTTAATGTAGTAGTGTGTGAGATCGTTCCTATGAGAGTTGCCCCTCGTGAGGTCATCCAGCCTTTATTTGGGCTAGTCAAGGTGTACGCTAATTGGCCGAGTCGGTCCGCCAATCCCTGGCTCCCTTCACTTTGTTTGGCTGTGGAGTTCTGCCAACCACTGATAGTTCCCCTCCTAGTTAGTTGAGGTGGTTTGCTAATCAATGATAATCTCGCCTCTGCCCTTCTGCGTTGCTGAATTATGTGGTTTCTAAAAAAGACCAAAGCCAAGGAACTGTCTCAAAGCAAGAAAAACGCCGAAAAACTTCCTAAAAAAGCTGTAATACCATACATCAAATGGTTTCCGACCATCTGTCATGTCTTCTCCGAAGCATCTATTCTGACACCTATTAACAACGCTGTAAACTACATCATTTCATTAAAGAACAAGATTCCAGTCGAATAACTTCAAATGCATACCGAATTCTTTGCTCATGTGGAAATGTATAGGCCTACATCGAAAAATTATCTAATTCATAGATTTTTTAATATATTTTTAAACAATTTCAGGGTAAAAATAAAACTGTCACGTCATTCTTACTACTGTAGTCTATAGTACAAAATAATTTCGTTTTGTTATGACGTTCCAGAGTTGAGATATCGATTACGGAAACCATGCAAATTTTTTCATGTAAAATATATTAAGAACAGATCTGAGATTACAAACAGGAAAATCCACACTCACCTCATGTCATCCTCGCCAGCGCTGATCAATATATCTTCACTTGATCAGTAATAGCAGAACATTTGGTCAAAACACCTTGTCACAGCCCACATTATATAAAGACAGTAACACCTCAATTTTCTTTGTCGCAACAAAAACGTCCTGAAATGGGAAGTGGTTTAATGCTCGGTTTCGGTACCATATTCTATAATTTCATTTTTCGCTTTTCTGAAATTCCAATAATAAATATGTTAAATATGTGACTATACTGCAAATTCTGTTTACCTTGAGCTACAGTACAGACATTTTGATTTACCTTTTAACATGTAATTACGCCACAATATGCGTGGCAAATTTTTTATATTCATAATTTGCCCGACAAATTGCGATCTAACTATACATTACTAACTCAATTGACATATATGTACTGTAGCGAAAAGTAAATAAAATTTGCGGTATGGTCACCGATTTAACATTTTTCTTCGCAGAATTAAAAATAAAAGCGAAAAATAATTAAATTCAATATGGAGACTGATACCAAGCCTTAAGGGTGCGGTCTTCTGCAATTTTCATCATCATTGTTTTATTTTTTATTTGTACCAGATATTTTTTTTCTTATTTTAGACACAAAATGTGATTAAATTTGGCTGTTATGAAATTTTTTTATCTCTCATAGTTTTCGCGTAATGGCTTGTTAAAGTCATATTTTGCATGTTTCCGTTTTAACGACTACACTAAAACCAACTAATATACCAAACTCAAAAAAATCACAGCAGATAAAGACATTGCAGGCTACAATGACATACTCATAAAATTAAAGAATAAAAATTATTTTAATTTAAAAAAAAATGCTGAAACTGAAAATAAAAATTTTAAAAATTCAATAATTTTTTTAACATACAAATAATTTTTATTCTTTAATTTTATGAGCATATCATTGTAGCCTGCAATGTCTTTATCTACTGTGATTTTTTTGAGTTTCGTATATCAGTTGGCTTTAGTGTAGTCGTTAAAACGGAAACCTGCAAAATATGAATTTAACAAGCTATTAAGCGAAAACTATGAGAGATAAAAAAAACTACATAAGAGCCAAATTTTGTCACATTTTGTGTCTAAAATAATAAAAAAAATATCTGGTACAAATAAAAAAATTAATAAATGGTGATAAAAATTGTGGTAGATCGCGCCCTTAATAATGCAATTTGAAAAGTAATTGGTAAGACAACCCAGATTTATTATGCTTTCTAGGTTCGCCTGTTTAGTTGAGCTGAACAACATAATATGAACTGCTTGTCATTCATTACATGTCGATGTCGTGATATTCACGTTGACCCGACAGTTTTCAAACAGCATTATTTCTGCGCCAGAATCTACAGCGCTAAACATTTATCTTTAAAATCTAGTACCGTATGTTCTCTGTCAGTATGCAATTAGAAGTCCACGAGAAATATTGTTGGTATTCTATCTCAGAGGTAGATAATCATACTGTTGCAGCCCCGCAACACGTTTTAAATTCAAAATAAAATGGTTGAAGAATACCGTGCTACAGTATTACCATTTCGCAGCTGAAAGAATACACACCAATTATCACTAGAAAATGGCGGGCTTTTCTCCAGTATCAACTAAATAGTGATTTCACACGTTGCTTAAATCACTTAAAACTTTAATTATCCTATTTAGATAGCTAACAATTCCTGGCAGTGTGGGCCATGGTCATGTTTACTGCTTAAAAGAGTGAGAGATAAGTTACTATCTTACATGTTTGTATTTTGTTTCATAACTTTACTTCTGGGTAAATTTTTGGAACTTTAACCTAACTACGGAATAGAGTACATACTGATATAGTTTTAAGGCCCTGGCACAACTGGCGTTGGTGTTGTAGGAAGGTGTGCGAAACATCCGAAGGCACAATAGCTGGTTGGCACAAGTGTGTTTACTGTTTTGTGAACGAGCCCCCAGATGGCAGTAAATATGTAAACTGGTATGTCGTTTACATTTGGGAATGTTTACGTGTGTCAAGATTGTGATTGAAATAAAAAAGTTTCTGCTTTCAGTGCTTTATTCTTGTACATACTGTTTTTAATATTAAAGACTGCCAGTGCTCTTTTCAGCCTTCATTTTGCTTTTTTTTTATTACATGTGTTGTTATGCATTGTGGTGGTTAGAACCAGTGATTTTTGGTGAAAATAATTCTGCAACAATTTGTTTCAATGCCTTATGTGAACACCTGCTTCTCTGCTTCAAGGTCAGTGATTGGAAGTTTTAACTCTCGGCGTCTCGGGGTCCTAACCTCCAATCACAGACTTGTGATGTCGCGGTAACATTGTTCTGGTTGGTGCAGTCAAATGAGACACGCTTCTGACCTATTATATTCTTCCAATAACCACGAACCAGAGTTGCAGGTGTGCACGTAAGACACTGAAACAAGTTGTTGCAGAATTATTTTCACCAAAAATCACTGGCTCTAGTGGTGGTATCTACAACACACTTCCTGACTGGTAAGTAGCAGTACACAGCAACACAGTCTCTGATTCGCTAGTTGGTGGCAACACTCCATCTGATTGGCCGGTTGGTGGTAAAAAGTTCAATATTTTGAACTCGCAGCAACACCAACCGCCAACACCAACACCAACCACAAACACCAACGCCAATTATGCCAGGGCATTTAGACACCGTAAATAGTCATTTGTTGTTACTGCTGTTACAGACAGAACTGCAGTTCGAAAATCATTATTACTTTCTTAACTGCAATTATATCTTTAACAACAACAGTAACGGAAATCAAACATTTATAGTGTCTAAAATTCTATAAATATGTATTATATTCTGCAGTTAAGTTAAAGTTCCAAAGATTTACCCAGAAGAAATGTTATGACACAAAATACAACAATTCAAGATGGTGACTATCACTCACTCTTAACGACTCAAAGACTCCGCTGCGAGCCCTTTCGAGGAGTTCGAAGAATTTATAACCATGCAGTATTGTAGCGTAGTTTTACATTTCCCATCACACGATATCCCTTTTCAAAACATCATCTTCGTAAAGTCTGTAGTTTTCAGTAAACTTTGTGAGATCCATCCTCCTCCCCCTCCCCAACCCTCAAACAAATTCTATTTGCCAGGGTTTCCGTTTAACAAAGTATCCGTTTTCACCGCCAGCTACTATGGATGGGTAAATCCAGTATTTCGTAGAAACATCCGTAGTCAAAACCCTATAATTAAATACCTGTTGTAAACCATGTACTATTCCTCTCCGTTGCGTTTCCTTTGTAGGTTCCACTTTGCACTCAAAGTTTCGAACTCTTGTTGGTATCGAACGCTCACTTGCAAAATACAAGTCAGTCCTTCATGTTCTATAAATCTTCCCAGTTAACAACAAAATTAGTAATTTTACATTAACCGCCAATCGTTTTCAGCTTTCACTCGCGTGGTACCGACCTCATCCTACTTCATTTTTCCCTAGTAAGTCAAGCATTTGGCAGAATTGTTTTGTTTGTTGCATGTGTCAATACAGAAAGAGAAAAAGTATTCAGGAATCTTGGGAAAGAAGAAAATGGCACATTAAAATATTTTCAGTTTTTTTATATAAAAAAAAGAAACAAAAAATACTTTCATTGTGATCCTGACACCGTGCATTTGAAGTTTTTAACTGAGTGTAAGTTGAAATTGCCTAAGAAATAGTAATATATGGGGATGTATGCGTGCGTAAGCATTGCAATCGGGATAAAGAAATGCGATAATTCTTGTTGGATACTGAATGATGGGTATAAACGTACTGATTTTGCAGGAGGATAGTGTATCCGTATTTTATTTCCAACGTAGTTCATGTCCTACAATATTACTGGTACGTAAAAGAAAGGGAACAGGTATTGACTGTTCTCCCCCAGTGCGTGTTAACAGTGATATGTATTGAAAACACTCCGCGTGTCTAGTAACAAGAAGAACAGCAGAGGGTAGTGTCGTCACTTGGCGAGGAAAGCGTTATTAAATCTGACAATCCACTCTAAGCACGTATGTCAGTCGAGTATTTTACTGTTGCTGAATTCGTGTGACTGGGGAATTTGTTTACAGATCTTGAACGCTACTATTCTCCGTTCACTCTTAGTTGAGTTTTAGGATAAACAAAGCAAATTATAAACAAACATGTTCATTGGCTGCCGACCGCCGTGCACTGTGATCTTGCATAAGAAATAGATCTTTGTTATCTGTCGTGTACATATAAATTTACCACGCCATCACTTAATGAGGGAGTTTCATTAACAAATATCTAAAATATACAGACGTTGCAAACACAATCTACAACGCTATATGTTTATTACTATAATTATGGTTAGCGGACGACACGTCCGTACAGTTGGTTCACGAGTTATTTAACGACTGACGCACTGTTAAACGTACAAGTTTCTTGGTACTTTTGCCAGTATTTAGAGATGTACGATACTTTGAAAATACCAAAAGTTTAGTTCAGTAATAATAACCACGGTAAAAATAAGTCAGAAATATCACAATCAGATATAATGTTTTTTTTTTTTTAAGTATTTTTGGACGTTAACGCGTTAATGTTGTGGTTAGTGCGAATGTTTTTTTTTCCTTCGTCCATTTTCCGTTCCAGTTCGTCCGATCCACGGCCGCGTGGTCCGAACCAAAGTTCCTTGTTCTATTTTGTTCCGTCCTCGCGTCGGTTTATATTTACGTCGCTTGCGGATTAGGTTATGTGATGCTGGACGTGAACAGTGAAAATGTCTTGCATGGTTTTCGAAACGTGGATATACGTCTTCATTACTGAACAAACTGTGGTGATGTTTATAAAGCAAGAATAAAAATCTTGCATTCCAATCTTTTATATAAAAAAACAATATGTGTCGTGAATTATCGACAGATTGTTTGGTGGTTTATAAAATGTAATTTTTCCAAAACCAAGTACAAAATAATCCAGGAGGACTTTACAGTAAGTTTTATCACTCATTTTGTTGACAACTTTTTTTCTGCATGTAGTACCAAAATTTCGTTACGTTAATACCGGAATATTTGAATACAGTCGTTAGTCATGACTTGATAATTGCTAAGTAAATTTTGAAATATACAGTAATTGCAAATGACGTCAATATTTTTATCAAGTTTTTATGTAATTTTTGTTTCCCTGTGTCGATAACACGTACGAAATTTTCACGCAATATTGTTTTAATATATACGGCGTTGTTGTTTCCTAAGATGCCGACTGTACACACTTTTGTCGGTTGGAAATAGTGCGTCGGCGCGACCCACAAATTGAGCCAATCAGAAGCTAGCGAAGTGCAATGATATTACGTTATTTGTTTACTTCAGAACTCAACTTAGAGTGGACGGAGAATAGCTTATACATTTTAAGTGCTGTTATCAATTTAAATCTTTCATTTAAACAACTCAGAGCTGAATATAGTCAACCGCATTTCTTGGAAATAGTTGGTGTTTCCCCAATGACAAACAGGTATATGATTCTTTAAGTAATGTAACTGTCCACAGAATATTTCAGCACACTTCAATTTTTTCAACACAAACCAAGCTTAAGCTTTATTTTTTTATTAGGTTACATAACATCTGCAACTCTGTTTGGAAAAAAGGAATGTTTTATTTAATGTACTGTAACGTGATAACACTAGCAAACAAAATATATGTGCGTGAGGGAGAGAAATTATAATGAAATTAATTTCCCACAAAATAAATTTTTAGGAAGTTGCGTATGCGTTTTTTTTAAGGTCTACGTATAGCATTTTTTTTAACTGTCTATGTGTAGTAATGCTTCTGCTTGTTTATTATACATGCGTAGTTGTTTTCGCTCAATCTAAAAAAAAAGGTTATTTTTAAGTAAGTGTGCTATGTAACTGATTGAAATGTATGTTTATTAATCCCAGAATCGTAGTACCGTTTAACATGTATCATTTGTGTATGTTCAATTAATGCTTTAATTAAATTTATATAACCCTGTCCACGTCTCACTCAAACGTAATGAGTTTTGGCTGCTGATTACACACATAATGTCGGTAACGAAAGGAACCAAAGAGATGAGCACTGAACCAATATTGCTCTGAAAATTACTGCTGCTTAATTTGTTGACTATTAGTCTGTACCTGACAGGCTTTGAAACATGCTTGAAGCGGGTACGTAACAAGAAACTTCAGTCACTGTAGGCCTACACTGTATTAAAAATAAATGATACAATTATATAATTGCGACTTAGTTACTACACAGTACAGTTGAGAAAGAAAACAATATTTCATATTAGCTTAGTTGGATCCTGGCTAGAATGGCTAATTCTTTCAATGTATCGCTAAGTTAGCAAACACTGTGAATATGAAAAAACAACTATTTGATGCCTGAGATGTGAAGAGAATTTAGTCATTGAGGCAGGGGTTAACTTTTCTTTTGAATTTGTATTTGAAATCAATATTAAAGCCAATGATTTGGCGTGTATGTTCTTTTGATGCCTGCTTAATCTCGGAATATGATTCTAAAACAGTACATGGGTTTTAAAAAACTAACTAACTTTTGAGATAATTTTGATTAATTTGAAATTTTTAAAATTTCATGAAAGCGAATGGAACAAACTTTCGTATATTAAATATCTAACTGCTTAAAATAAAATTTAGTTCCTGTATACGAATTATCATGGCGTATTATCTTATCTTGACTAAGTGAGGCAGGGAAATGAATGCCTTATACTTAAGCGGTATGGAAAGGTAACTTGTCGAACGAACGACTGGAATACTTAATCTTCGATAAAATCTAAACTACTCATCATAATTCGATGGGATTTTTTCGCCGAATAGGAATTATATTAGCGGACGTTTATTTATATAGCACTGGGCGGTAGTATGCTTTGCTTTTTAGTAAAAAATTAAAAGCGGAATTTAGAAAAATGAGGGATTAAACCACGATCTCCATTAAAATTGAAAACTGCAGTTTTTATAATTTTTAGAACAATAATATCTAGGACTCTACAATAACCAAATTTCAAAAATATTAACTTTTTTATTTTAAAATAATTTTACTCTGTGGTTTACGGATAGTAAAATTATTTTAAAATCAAAACGTAAATATTTTTTAATTTCGGTTCTTATAAAGTCTTAGACATTATGACACTAAAAATTACAAAAATTAGGTAATATTTCATTAATATTTTTTTGTGTGGAAAGTATGTTTAATTAATTTTACTCATTTATGGCTTACAAATTTTAGCTATCGTACGTTGAACTTAAAATAATATTCATCTACAGTCCACTCACATCAGACTTTTACAATGACTTACAGTTTTCGTACCATGTGTTGTAGGATTTATATAATTTTTTATACTGTGTCTAAAGTATTCCTCACTTCCCGCTGATTTTATATTAACTTACAAGTTGCAGGACGCGAATTGAATTAACCAGTTCTAGTCTACCAGTACCTGTCCTGAACCATACTAGCATGACTTAATTTGACACGATGTAATCCACCCCTACACCATGTCAAACACTTAACATACAGTATGATGTTAATTATCAATATTTCCAACATTCGACATAAAATTTTACCACACCAGCACTATACTGTATTTTGTTATAGTAAATTGTAATTCATTTACAAACATGCATTATCAAACCACCATTCCACTCGAGCTATCATATCATTATATTTCAGATGCTACTCATAACACAACTCAACCTCTCAGATCAGTTTCACCTTAACGTACCTTTACGTACCTCATAACATTTATATTGTAGCGATCCTGATATCAACTATTATTTAGGAACATTCGGCCATATTACACAACCATAATTCAAGTATACACCAACCTAAATCTAGCAGTCATGTAGTTCAAACCTTCAATATCACGAAACATAACAACCAACCTATCTATTGTACTTTTATTACCGAAATCTTACCAAACAATTCAAGGAGGTAAAATACCATTCAATATCCACAAGAGCAGGGCAGCAGTCAACTTCTATAGCTATATAATACATAAAGAAACCACCAAAACTATAATCTAACAACTGAGCTAACTACTCCCTACCACTGAAACGACTATATAAACCATCATTTTATTCATTACATAAGTACTCCTAGTATAAACACACATACCACCCACAATATTTACCATAAGAACACAACGACGAAGAGTAAAAGCAAATCAAAAAGATATAACCTAACTACATACACATCATACGTCACCAAACAAAACCTACAGACACTAATCAAACCCCTAACACATTTCATATCTCTGAAAAAATTTCCGCCATGAAGCACAAGCCATACATAAAAAAAAATATCATTTCAAAACAGTACACCATTATAACCAAAAGAAACTCATTAACCACAGAGTGAATTACAGACAAAAAAAACTCAAAATACAACTAATGTAAAACCACAATCACATCCATAATTTTCTATGCATACGACACCAATGCGAGAATAGTCCTATGCACCGCAAGAACAGTACATAGCACCGCAGACACCACCCGTGACACCGCACATAGCACCGCAGGCACAGCACGTGACACGGTACATAGCACCACAGGCACCACACATAACACAGCAAATAGCACCACAGGCACCGCATGTGACACACAGGTGCGGCACAAGCATCGTGCCCTCCACACAAAAACAAAAACTATTTAAAAATAAATAACTTCATCGGCACGAAATTAAATAAAAATTTATCTTGCAGAGAATGGTAGACTTTAGGATAATGTAAATTAAAAAAACTTAATTGTTTCCCTGGCGCTACACGGGGTTAAATTTTTTTTTTCTGCTGAGTTATTTTTAGTTTATTTAAAGATAGTTTTCCAAACAAGCAGCTTTTCCATTGATGTTCTGTAGGAACACAACTTCGAGAAGATCTTTGAAAGAACT
The DNA here is from genome assembly GCA_003012365.1 of Medauroidea extradentata. Taxonomy (NCBI): domain Eukaryota; kingdom Metazoa; phylum Arthropoda; class Insecta; order Phasmatodea; family Phasmatidae; genus Medauroidea; species Medauroidea extradentata. The sequence goes on along the minus strand of PNEQ01099147.1, from coordinate 51,706 downwards.
GTGCAATGGGAGTGCATGACTGAATCCAGTCACAACTTAGAGAACATCGGCAGGGAACGACAAATGTATTGTTTTAACACCAAATACCTTTGCCAGGTCTGAAAGTAAAAAGTTGGGTTCATTTATATTTAATGCGATTCAGGTGAGTAGCTAGTTCTAACGAACTATAATTATAACGTTTTAAACAATTTCTTCAAAGACGAGTCATTTTTTCTGCATATTCTCCCTGGTACAATAGTTTCAATATTCATGTTGCCAGTAAAATTTCGTTTGGTAAGGTAATTGTAATTGGATTTTACGTTTCGTTGACACCGCGGTAATTAGAGACGGTGATACAATTTGATACGATGATACGAACTGGGAGAAAATATCGGCCATGGTCGAACACAGTAATTTTTTCGGTGGGTGCTGAAACCTCAAGAATCAATTTCACAAATGTTAAGTTTGGTTGCACGTGCTCTATTAAGATGTTTCGTTATACGTGACATTGTAACACAGTAACCATGTTTTTCTACTACATCAATGAAAAACGTTGGCCCCGAATTCAGGAATAAGTGACACCGAATTTCTCCCCTCACACCCCTTTTTTTTCCCCTTGATAAACCTGGGGTCCGGGAGTTCTCCCCAGGAAAATTTGGAGTTAGAGATGAAAAAAAATTTCTATTTTAGCAATGTCCGTAAGTTAAGGAAGGTCTGTATCAAATTTCACTATTCTATCTCATGTGTAAGTTCATATATTTCATGGGGGGTTGGGCCCATTGCCACCCCCTCCCCTCTTATTAGCATGTGACCCTGTCCTTCAGTTTGTGACATATGCAGTATGAACTTTCTATTAAATGCATTAACGGTAAATTTAACTTGTTTTAAAAGTCACATAAATATATTTTAATCACTAAAAACGTAATTTTAGGCTAAATTATGTGTTTTAAGAGTATTTGTAATATTTTACCGTATTTTTAAAAGCCCCGATGAAAATTAATTAATATGACAACATGGCGTTTCTATGCCGAGAACGAGTCACTAATTAATATTAAATGGTTTTATTCAGAATTTTAATTACAGTTAATGTAACACATTTTAATTGCTGATTGTTATTTTATTAATATTTGAATAATAATTTCAGTATATTTTGTTTACTTTGAATACATAACACGTTTTTGCGTTTTATTAAGGATTGCAGAGTATGATTTTGTAGTCCTTAATTTCATGTTTGCTACAGGGACATTTTGGTGGCTTCTTTAATCGAATGGTAGCTTTTATTTCATGCCCTAAGTAAATCGTGTAAAATTGGGGCCATCCTAAGGACAGGATCTGAGATAGTGCCACTAAAGAATAGTATATAATTTAGGTTCGCCGACCATGTAAGAAGGGGGTAGAGCGATAGAAATCACAAATAGAAATTTAATAGTGATCTTCAAGACAGAAGAGGACGCCGATATAAGCCATTTTGGCCAGCTAAGTGAAAACCAAAATTTTACTTTGTCACCCAAATTTTCGAATATTGCTGCAAATCTTTTGGTGTCAAAACTATTTTCAATGGATAATAAGTGTTCTAATTGTGATTAAGTTGAACTTTTTAAGAACATAAATTATTTTATTTTCTAGATTTGGAAGTTTTCAAAGGATAACTTGATACCTGTACCCAGAAGTCCTGGGAAAATTAGTCCTTGTAGTTGAGTAGCCGAATAATTAATTGAGACATTTAATTTAAACTAGTATTTAAACCCTGAGGATAAATTTTCAATTATTTATGGAGTGCTACTATTAATTTGCATTAATCAGTTTAACTTTGGAACATGAATATCAGGACCGTTGGATTTTGAATGCTATGCTTTAATTTTAGATTTCAGTCAGATTCCTCACATATGTGCAAATCTTTTTCTAATAGTAAATTACATCGTTTTGAAATCATAATTATGTTTCAATTGTCTTGTGTGTTCTGTTGATGTGGATATTAAGGTGTCACGCTATAAACACACCTACACTGTACTGAAACTAATCACGTTAGTAAATATAGTATTTCGTCACAAGTTAACTAGCTGTGTCAAGTACGTTAGACCAAGTGCTTTTTTTTTTTTCTAACAAGACCGCAGATATTAGTAGCCGTAAACATTCTACTCGCTTCAGTTCAGAGTAACAACACGTTCAGAGAAGTTAGTAACGCCGCCAGCAGACACGTGATGATGAGCACGGGAAAGGAAGCCTTTAATCGTGGTTAAAGTGACGTTTATGGCTATGGGTTTATATACAAAAAATAGTAAATAAATAAAATTATGGGTATAAGAATTTAATGCACAAAATCTACGCAGTTTTTACGTTATTCTGAAGTAATAGGGGTTGGAAATTAATCATGGATATTTTTATAGTGACATTTTAATCAATGACGACGAATTGCGGCTAGTACCTGGTTAATTGTGAATTATAAAAACCGAAATATAGTTTATAGTTAGAGTAAAAATCTTGCACGTCAAATACATAGGGAATGTGGAGGGCAGCCTACAACAGCTTATCGCACAAAAGTTTTAACAGAGGCCTGAAATGCGAAGCCGTAGATGCTGACGGAACATTGAGAAATCACATTAAACAACGTCCTGCAACGGAGAAGCGACAGAATGTTGATAGATAGGGAAACAGGAGTACCCCGACAACACCTATCGTCTAACGGCAATGTCCACCCCGCTCCAACTATTAATACGATGACACTATATTAAGTTGTGTCGATACATTTAACCAATTTTAGAGTTAAATTCTCTTAGGCTACATATAACAAGTGAAGCAAATTGCACTTACATGTTTGGAATATTTTCCGGACATATATCCAGGATACTAACTCAAGTAATTAAGGTAAATATTCCCGCAAATTGTATTAAATTACCCGACATATATATATATATATATATATATATATATATATATATATATATATATATCCCTATTTCTCTTGGTCACGCCATCACGCGTGAACGGCTGGGCCGATTTCATTTTTTTTTGTGTGTTTGTTATTGTCAGGAGAAGGTTCTTATTCAAAAAAAATTTTAATTGCGCGGAAAATTAAAAAATTGAAGAATACTTAACAACCATATAATATTATTTCTAATGTAACCTTAGCACTTTGGACAATATAAACATTTGACAAAGGATGTAAAAAATCTGAATATCGTTTGAAACAAATGCTTCGATCGGAGTTAAAAAATAAATGAAGAAAACTGAATTTCTTAGTGTACATCACAATTAGTTCAGAGCCATTACGCCTTGAGGATGCTATAATTTCGTCAAATGCTAAACAAATCGAATATTGTTTTCTATAATTTTGTATTCATGCTTCCTGTCTTAACGATGACTATTGAAATCTAATTGTTATAATTAATAAAAAAGTGTGTTTACTATTCTAATGCTTTATGATATACAATATTCTTAGTATATAAATAGTTTTGTTGGTATTCCGACACGGGAACAGGCGACATATATCTAGCCATGTAAAAAACATGGATTTTCAAGAAAACAAACAAAAAAGAAAAACACTTAAAGACTGCACTTGAAATTTATATATATATATATATATATATATATATATATATATATATAAATTATAACAATTCGATTTCAATAGTCATCGTTAAGACAGGACAACGTCGGTCGGGTCAGCTAGTATGTTATAAATGTTATAAATGTACGGTATATAATAATGAAATTTGAACGCTATTTTACCTATATTTATATTATTGCTATCGTACACACAGAACAAAATTCATGATAACCATTTACAGTGGAAGTTATAATCTAATCGCTTCACCTTGCACCAGTGTCTCGGCATGCTACACCATTTAGGGTTCCTCTAATAATGTGACTTATCAAACAGTTCGTTACATTTAAAAAAAAATTGTAAAATTTACAAGGGTGTTATTTGTACTTTTACAAGTCCTTGTAAAAGTAAAAAGAATATCCTTGTAAAATCAGTAGTTCATGAAGTTACAAGGGTAAACTTTGTAATACTACAAAGGAATTCCTTGTACCTATACCGACAGTTCCTGCACTGTAAATTATTTTGTAAAAAAAAAAAAAACAAGGTACTTCTTCGTAGTTATACAAACTTTTGTAAATGTTGAAAATATTCCTTGTAAAATTATTAGTTTATAACGTTTAAAGGATTTTGTTTGCTGCAAAAAAACTTAGAAAAAAAGTGTAGCCTACAAAAATCGTAAGTTCGCCGGAAACCACTCATGCAAAGATCACAACCTATGTAAAGTATTTTCTGGAATAAAGTGAATATTTATATTAATTGCGTGCTTTAAAAGGAAGAGTTATTACTGAACTTTACATTGAATGTGTACAAATAAATAAAGTCTAATCAGAACTTAAGTGTATTAGGGGTAAGATACGTAGATTCTAAGCGTGGTGTTAGTGGTTCGAAACTTAGCATCTCCCGAGATTTTTTTTTTTAATAATCTCTTTTTTACGTCCTTTATTCAAAAGTTATTTGATAAATAAGTTCAGCGTTATTTATGAAGTACAATGAAAATTTAAATTTATTTTTTTTTCCTTACTGAAAGTACAGCTACAAGGCTAGTCCTTGTAATTTTACAAACATAAACTTTGTATTTAATTACAATGGTAACCATTGTAGTTTTACATGGAATTTCTTTGGCAACAGGGTTTCGAAGGCTTTTCTTTGTAAAAGTACAAAACAATTTTTACACTGTACTCTTGTATTTTCGTACCATGGTGCCTTCCCTCGTTTCGTTTTGAACCTTCCATTCAACATTTGTATACGAATACCGGAGAAACTTATTCTCATGTCGTATAAGTTTCCCTTGACATTTCAATTCGAGTACATTAATTGTTCTGTAAATTGCAGTAGTTTAAATTTCCAGTACAATTTAGTGAATATAACGTATACTGGCTGAGTAGGTTTTTCCTATATTTTTACAGTGAAATCTTGTGTTTAAATCCTCTACCACAAATACTGTTCCCCGTTAATGTGATGTGATTTCATAGCGTGAAGCAAGCGTCGGCTGATCTTGTGAATAAAGCATGAATATATATAGAGCATTCGTTTCTATATTTTACATTGTATTGTTACTCTTTAGTGAAATGTCAAAAAAAAATATTTGCAAATAATAATACTAATTGCCACCCCGAAGCCATTCTTTAGTAAGTCCATTCACGTAAAAGGAGAGAGCGGTAATTGAAATTGGTATATTTGTTTCATGGTTAACCAGTACATGTATGATTATTACACGTATGGCTGACCATGGTTATCTAAAGATGAATAATTTGACTGTGAACCGTGGTTTTCTCATTGTTTGTATGTTGTCGATAGTAAACACTGAAAAATATGCAAGCGTAAGTTCACAACGAGATCAATTTAAATGATAAAATAAATTTAGTGTAGCATAAATGTAGGTTCTGGACGTTAAAGTATTTGAACATATATGTACCTTGCAAATCAGGGGCGTGTATTGGATTGTAGTGTATTATAAAGATAGAATTGGACAAAAACTTACAAAATTTTTATCTAAATCTGTTCACTAATTTTACCCGTTCAGAATGTAAATGTGTGACTTATTTATGTAACTGACAGTGCTTTACCACCGCACAAAAAAAGAAACTGTATATTTGAACAATGAAGTAAAATTATCACGGTACTGCATTTATACTTTGTAGACCTTTGAGACAGAGTCGTATGATAGAAAACATGTTTGGAATATCGTCATTGGCTTTTTAAGGTTTACTTGTAAGTATTTATGCACATCATAGGACTTATAATGTTCTGAATTGATATTTCCTATTTTTCAGATCATGCACGAACAGCATCGAATATAGCCTACTATGAATCACTGTAAATAACTTCCTGAAATGTTTAGGAAGTACTTAACCTAAACGCCTTGTAATTATGCAAACATTTACATTTGTCTCAATTCAAGTCTGGTAACTTTAGTATACATTTGACTATTTAATGAAACAGTTTATGAGTGCTACAATGCATGTCTAGGAAGCAATTCTACCATATATACTTTCTTAGCGCTTCTCTGCGCTCCTGTGGCAAATTTACAAACTAATTTTTAGAGGGATTTATGCTTTGAATTTGTGTAAAAATATCAACACTTTGAAATGTGTAAATTCAGTTTTTTGTAACAAACTGTGTTTGCCTTAATGTTTTCGAAGTATTTTTTGCGTTTGAAATTTTTTTCATAATTCCTAATACAACTCATTGCCTTACAATCACGTAGGATTGCTAATAAATCAATTTCAGTGCTAAAATCCGAAGAATATTTTATTTAATACATACATTAGTCGAGCAAGAAAAGCAAACGATGTCACTGAATACATAAGAATTATAATCCTGTGAGAATATGTTCTGGAATATTTATCTTTCTTATTAGCTTCTGGCCATTAAATACGTGATTTCTACTATCCACGTGTAAATTAAGCCGTATGAGGATAAATGTTTTCCTTTGCTTTTATAGCGGTGCACTACGACACATGAGAGCCCAAACATTGTTTCGCAATCTTATATTACAAATGGCGATAGAACCGAAATAACCTACAATAGCATGTTAACACACCACAGATCATCGAAATGCATTTTAAGTTACGAAATTAAATTAAATTGACAGAACCCCATTTCTTTTCAATCAAATTTATATTTGTTATCTAAAAATATATATGCAACTGTCTAATTTTTGCCATGGTTTTAATAAAACAAATCACAGAGAGTCAAACAAATTTCAAGAGTTTGCAGCAGTAGATAATTTTGAAGATCTTAAATCTAATAATTGTTTTTTTTTTCTAGTTCTTATCAATGGTTACTATGTAACAAACTTATTTTTAGTTACATACGGGAAGGAACGAAGTAGAAGAACACAAAATGTTCCATACAACATCCAAACTCACTGAAATCTGCGTAATTGTTTTGTAATTCGGGATAAGTCACGCGAAACGTATTAAATATGTAAAAAACTGAAAGCATTGTATCCGTCTTCGAATTAAATCATAACCAAAACAGTTTCCATAAGAACTTTCTAATTCACTTAAATAATCCCATTACGTTTTGCAATATGTTAAAATATTTTTGAAATTTACTAAAACCATTGATAGTATATTTCTTTCCCAGGAAAAACCATATGACATATTAAAACCGCATATATTTTGAAAAAAAAATCTAAACGTCTATTTGCACAAAACATCCCATCGAATCTCTCAAAATTATGCAAATCTGCCGAAAGTATTGAATTGATTTCGATGATCAATTAAAATTAAATTATATACACAGTCTGGGCTGCACACTGTGACAATAATACCAAATAAACATGCATGGATATGTAGGAACACGGGACAAGTATAAAGTCAAGTGTAAGGAATGGTTGCTACAAATTTTACAAAACTTTTTTTTCGTATCACGTTGATAATGTTACCGTTTGTTATATTTTATTTTGCATAACGCAGCGAAAATATGAACGACTGTGTCTTTGATCAAGTGTGAAGATAACGTTGATATGTATAATACTCTTATTGCTATAGCCTACATAAAATTAGACTTTATAAGTTAATGCGGGTTGCATACATGCGCCTGAAACACTGACATTGCTTCTTAAAGGCCGTCACAGTAATAGCAGTCCTCTGGAGGTAATTCACACGTCACGCTTATTTTGACAGGTTTATCCGTGTCAGTTTCCACAAGCCGAAGAACTGCCGTGCTTCCTACATCTTTCATATTAACCAATGCAACTGGAGATTACCAGGGGCTGTTCGATGGCTCTATCAAATCCAGATCCTCCATTTCCTTCAGAATGTCATCAACTACCTCACGTGAAGCAAGAGGTTGCTTGATAGGTCTGGTGTCTCCTGTAATAATATGGCGACATGCCACAGATGTCCTACCAAGATCATGTGAACCACATGAAAAAGCATTTTTATTCAGTATTAAGAGTTCTGCAACAGCATTCCCTTGTCTCCAGTCCACGTTTTCCTTTGTCCTCTTCAAGAGTTCTGTAAGTGGTTCTGGCAGAGTACGCTTCACAAGATCCTCCCTTAAGACCTTAGACTCAGTGGTATTTATCTGGGAAACCTACTTACACAAGCCAATCGTTGCCCCCTCCTCGAGACGAATTGCCTTGTCAGTCAAGTTCATCATTCTAACAGGGAAATTATTAGATCTTGATGAAACCAAAGTCCTGGCTATAAGTATTCCATTAGGGAGGTTACTCGCTCTTCTCATAGGCTAGATTAATCCTAGGCGCCTTACAAACTGTCCTACACAGCGCCCTGGTACCACAATTTCGCTAGAAGCAGGAAACACAGTGGCCTCACAACAAACTACAGGGCAGCTGACTGGTGATGTTAATTCTGGTCGTGGTATCAGTACCAACTCTGTTTCACCTACCTTCAAGACCCCCAGTCGAGTGTCAATGCAGCATCCTAGTTTGCGCAAAATATCTAGTACCAGTAAACATGCATCTGCAATATACGTTATGTAGACTTCATGTTCTAACTCGAGTTCACCCAATTTTAGTTGCACACACTTCTTCCCTTTCACTGGTGTTGTCTCACCAGTTACAGTGGTTAACATGCACACTCCAGTACTTTGATCATGTGATTGCTGGGGGAAAGGCCTAATTATGTCTGGCCTAACGACAGTAATGGTTGCCCCTGCATCTACAACCATCTGACAGGGTACATCATCCAGGCTGCCCTCTATCAGCAATGCATCAACTTCCTGTTTGACCGAACATACTCGAAGAAATTGTGGGGCTTTACCTCCAGAAATCACCGATCTTCGCCCCTCGAGACCATTATTTACATGTTTCCCGAATTTTTTAACTAATTGATTGGTCTCACCTGACTTTCGGTCCTGGTTTCTTCGCTGATACTGCCGACACTGGGCTCTCAGGTGTCCAGGTCGTCCACACTCCCAGCACTCTGGCCTCTTTCCTGGTCGAGAACGGTGTTCCAAAGCACCAACTCTGCTGGAAATGACGCTAATTGCTGTCTTAATTTCCTTCAGGGCATTCTCGATGCTGTTCCCCTCTTCTTCGCTTGTTAATTTCGCTGCAGGCACCACACGTCGAATCGCTGGCACCTGCCTTGCTGACTCGACTTCCAGTGCATGGGCTAGAGCATCTTGCATGGTACGAGGCGCTGCCAGGCGTACTGCTTGTCGCACCTCCAAGTCCGCAATGGCATCAACAAAGAACCCAATGGCAAGCACATCTCGCGTCTCCTCTGGACACCCCTCAAGTGACAGATGGGTTAGTCTCACAACTTCTGCCAAAGTTCCTGAAGTGACTCCCCAGGTCGCTGGCTATGGCTTCGAAGTTGGACATGGTGGGCATGTCGTAAATAGCGGTCCCCGAGGTGCAGTTCCAGGGCAGAGACTAACGCAGAATACTCTAGGCGATGTTGTTCAGGCAAAGATTGGAGTATACTGAGTGCAGGGCCCCTTAAACAATGCTGCCAGGTAGTAGACACATAGCTCTTCTGTCCAACCACTCAGGATTGCAACAATATCATATTGGTGCTGATATTCACGCCTGGGGTTTGGCCATCATAAGGGGCAGGCTTGATTGTAACCCCCTTTCCAACCCCAGGCATGGCAACCTCAGCTGTATTCGTGTTCTGTGCTAGTCCTACCACCGATCCTGCAATCGCGGAGCACCTCCCATCGTTACCCTGATGTCTCAGCTCTGGCTTCGTCGAGCCGCTATCCCGACACACCGATGGCCTGTCGCTGTAGAAATTTCACCCATTCCGTCCTTAAGACACTCACCTCTTCCTGCAGGTCGTCTTTCACACTTCCAATTTTCTTTTCCACATTTTGATTAACACTGTCAATTCTATGGTCCACCAATTCACTAACATTGTCAATTTTTAGGTCCACCATTTGAGAAAAACTTTGAATTATCTTGTCCACGTACTCTATTTTAGTATGCACTAACTCACTAATTCCCTCTATCTTATTGTCTACATTCTCATTAACACTGTCAATTTTCCTACCAACACTGTCTATTTTCTTGTCTACATTCTCATTAACACCCTCAATTTTTGTATTTACACCACTTATTTGGTTAGCTATTTGGCTACTCATTCCCTCTTTTAGTGATCGCAAACCCTGTAACTCACTAGCCATTTTTCTTGTTAACATAAACTTATAATCTAAAATTTCTTACCTAATAAAAATTAACAAGTTTGAATATATATCTAACCATCTACACTTAATTTTAACATAATTTAAAACATTTAATTAAATTTTAAATAACTGTCTCCATCCCACTTCTGACACCAGTGTTACAAGTTGCGGGCTAAGTACGTTTGGGGATGGAGGTCTTTGATAAAATAAAGAAAATAAAGCTAACCTAGTTAATTTACAACTGTATATACAAAAAACCTATGTCTATAATGATTTACCACAGTAAATGTCAAACAGAATAAATAACTACTATTTATATAAAGGCAAAAAATACATCTACATAAGTTCTCTGTATATGGAAAGGTTACTAGTCACTCACAATGGTGGACCCAATGAAAGAATACCGAAGAATCTTTTCTGGCATAGAAACACCTTCTTCCTACTACTTGCTGCGGTCCCACTCGCTGGACGCCCTTGAACAGTCGTCGCAATCCAATACTTGTCACTATCACTTGAGATCACACTAGGCACCTGCCAGCAAAACTCTCTCGCTCCTGCTGCAACTCCCCCTTATATACCCCACCCTCCTTCTTCTCGAATTATCTCGGCGGGTCTCTGTTCTCCAACCTTCTGGAAAGATGTCGCTTCAAGGTCAAGTACCACCCCAAGGAGAGATAAAGAATGAACAGGAACATTCCAGACCACGATATCTCCTTCTGTTGCCCGAAATTGGAAGCAGGTGGTCGCCACCGCACATGGGCGGCACAATGTATGCCAAACCTATTTGTTATTGCCACTGCTATATCGGCTTACACTGCTCTCCGATTACCGCGGCCTGCAGGTTGTTATCGTGGAGTAATACAATCCATGCAGCACACAAGGAGGTCTTTGAGCGCTGCCGCCACTGTATTGTATTTCGCCGCTCTGCCCGACAGCCACGGCGCCAAGGAGTGGGTGGGAAGAAGGGTGTCCTAGGACCGCCACCACTGTATCGTACTGCACCGCCCAGCCAGACATTCGCGGCTCGCAACACTATTATTATAATTTCCCGAATACGTCACGCCGCATAACCCGACATAAACGTCAACAAACATTTTCTGTTGAGCCATCCGAAAACAATAAAAGAACTACTTTCTGCTGTTAAGTTAGTCTAAAACTAAGTGCTAAATCTTTCCGTCGACCTCTCTTTGCTGTAATATCACGTACCCACAATTTTTTTATTTCTTCTTCACTTGCAAGCAAAGCAAACTTCCAAGCTTAATCTTGGACTTGAATTCACTATTAGGAGTAGATTCACAAACTAAACGTCGCAGACAATGAATGAACAGACAAATTTACGATCCAAGAGTTAATTTCCGCCTGTTGGCCTCGAAATGTCTAAGACGTGCGTACTACCGCCTAGCCACGACTGTGGCGCCCCACGCTCAAGTGGCCGACATGCCATGATTAGATTAGGAATATGATAAAACTTACTATGGACGACTAGGGAAATGGAAATTTTCTACCGCTTTTTACGCTGGAGTACGGACGAGGTCAAATTAAATGCGAACTTCGCCGATAGTAACCGATGGTTCACGAATGTGACGTGGTTGTTTTTGAACATCATAAAGGCAAAGTTTATTATTTGTGAAACCTTGCGTGATTGCCGTAGTTGTATGGTGTATAATTTTTGTTGGTTGGCTACAAGTTTTTCCAAATTCTTTTCATGTCACATTCCTTGGATGGTAATAAACGTAATTGGGATTCATTTTACTTTAAATTTTTATAGAAACCGTAAAGTATTAACTGAATTTGACCTATCATGACACCAGTAGATTTATGGTTCGATGGAAATTGTTCTTGTCAGTTTAATACGGTTAACATCACCACCGAACCATAAATCTGCTTGTCAGGTCCGTATTGACAATGCATACGAATACACAACCCTCGCCATGAACGCAACTAAACTTAATTTGGAAGGATGTATCCAAAGTAAATTAAGCACTGCGACATAGTTTTTGAATTCACTTTATGCTACTACGATTTTTAAAAACTAATTTATATGTGGTTCAGTACGAGAAAGAAAAATGGGTTAGTTATATTAATTAGAGTTATCGGAGCTGTAAGCAATCGATAGCTAATGTATCGTGATTCAAGTTTTAATCGTATTTATATATTTCACTTGAAAAAAATCAGTTGTTTCTAACAAATTCCAATTAATTTCCTTTGCGCGTGTTTTAATCTGAATCATTTTTTCCCACATTCTCTCATTCACTTTGGCAGAAGATTTTACAGCGGATCTCGCACATCCCAAGAAGACGTTGATGCTTTTTTTCTTTCGGGTGGCATACCTGTATAGAATTTTAATGGTAATAAGCATGACAATGTTTCCCGAAGTATGGCAAAATCTCCCAAAGTATTCATGTGTCGCACAAATTTTGCATTACTTATGCTCTAAGTGATACTCTCAGCACAAAATCATTTTAGTTGAATTTTGTTGCAGACTTTCGTCGTTGAGCGCACTAAATTTAAATGTCTACATGGCTCCGTTTTGAAAACGTATGACCAGCTTTAAATGTATCAGTTTAAATGTAACTGTACTCTGCTACATTCTATAGGAATCGTATTTTTTCTCTTTTAGAAGTTGTATAAAAACTTTTCATCTATAGTGGAAACACGATACCATGAGCAAAATTGAGAGTATAAAGGTCCATCATTGAGACTAAATTTCTACTTCTAGCTTCAAAGAACTAAGGTGCACAAATTTTAAATTTTGCAAATGGTTATCATTTTAAAACGAAGGTCTAAACAGTTCACTGCTGTGAGCTTATGTGCTATTTTAATAATATCTGAGATTTTCTAAGTTTTCTATTATTATCGAACTAGATTTATCCGGTTAGTTTCGTTTCTTCGATATTATACTTTACAATGTTTCCTTTCTGAATATCGTCAATCCAGGTAAAAAAAACCGTTACATAAGTTGTTATTGTTAGCCATCAACATTATTACGTATTACGTATTTTATTGTTTCGGCTTTTAGCGAGACACTTTTCTATTACCATCTTATATATGACTTTCTGTGCTAAATTCGCGCTTTATCACACGTATTTTGTCAAACCTTGCGAGAAATTTGGTACAATATTAGTTACTATAGCCTTGGCCAATATGGTAAACACGTTTACTACCTGTACGTAATTTTTTAATTATGGTCAATAAATAATAATTCATGATTAGCTCTCCAAATCTACTTATAGTATTTGTAAAGTCACTTATGATATGGATTTTTTTAACGTTGTGTGATTTTTCAAAATTGTATTTAATTAATCCTACATGTTACAATATTTGTACAAAGTTTTGTGGAATTCGGTTCTCGGGTTCAAACGGTATTTTGAGGACGCACGCAATGAAACGTGTTCTTATAGCCTAAGTCTATATTTTCTTCGGAAATAAAAAGCACAATCTTTGAGTGTTTCTATGTGGTTCATCCCGTCTTATATTCGTTTTTTAGAGAGGGAAAAAATTCGCGGGTTCATCGACCTGTAGGCTAGCCTGCAAGAATATTTGTGAATTGAGGCAGACACCAAATACTCGTTAGCTGCTTGCGGTTAAAATGGTACATGTCTGTATTAGGTAAATTTATATTATTGGCTCAGAGACTTCCAGAAAGTGTCAAATAAGTCAAATGCCACTTGCAAAAGTGACGCATACTTACAGTTGTTGGAATGATAGCTTGTGTTCAACAGAAAACGCGAATTTCTCATGTATCTATCGATTTCTATATGGTATGACACGGAGACAACTAATAGAACCGTTAATTGCAAGGCATGACACAAATAAACTGAAATGTTTTTGTACGTAAGAAGTCAGGATACTCTTTTCACGGTAAAACATCGTAGTTTCAATATTATTACCTAGCGCTGAAAAATTAATACAACGCACGCACAGAAGAAAGTTACTGTTCTCATTGCAAGAGCTTTAACTATTTACAAATCTCTTTTAATGTTCGTCTAGCGTAATTACGAGAACGCTTTATGCACATTTTGATGCTGGATTCTAGGATAAATTAAACGTGACAATTTAATTTGCGTAGTCAACCACCATATAACAATTTACGTGGTACAAATATTTAACCGGATTTTTTATTCGAGTACAGAATTGTTTGTTCGCGTTATTAATTTTACATGTTTATCCGCTGTTAAATTGTGAGCAGGACGTGATTAATGTTATTGTTATGGATAATAATTACGTGAGTAGAACTGTTACCTGTATTACGAGGTCGGTTGTTAGATGTTCAAACACTCATAATATATTATTACTACTGTTATTATTGCTAAAGCTTATTTGTGTTGCGTATGACTCACATTTTTACACCAATAACAGCTGATATAGTTCAATCTGTATGCTGTTTGTGTAAGACGGAATATGATTGGCCAATTCGACGCTGTGTGATTGATGCTGCCAAATTAGAGCATTTTGGCAACTATTGTATACATGTCGTATATTATTATGATATTCACTCACATAATACTAGGCGTAAACACGATATTCATATTGCATCATGTCGAACTAGCAAATCTGATCAATATCCATATCAGTTTGCAAAAAAAATTGGGTAACCAAAAAATTTAGTACTTTTAACAAACTCACGAATTGTTTTTAAAATTTTAAATAACTCAGTGAATAAGAATGCTATACTCTTTAAAATAATTTGTATGGCTTTTTACGTAATTATTGTCATATATTTTCAATATTGAACTCATGTCCTTTTAAGCATACTCTTCGAAGGAAAAAGTAAGCTTATGAGATCACCTTTCTGTCTCTCTGTGTGTGTGTGTCTGTGTGGCTTGGTATGTGTGTCTGTGTATGCCTGTGTGTATGTGTGTGCCTGTTTGTCTGTGTGTCTCTGTGGCTTGGTATGTGTGTCTGTGTGTGCCTGTGTGTCTGTGTGTGTGCCTGTGTATCTGTGTGTCTGTGTGTATGTGTGTGTCTGTGTGTGTACATGTGTGTCTGTGTGTGTCTGTGTGTCTGTGTGGCTTGGTGTGTGTGTCTGTGTGTGTGCCTGTGTGTCTGTGTGTATGTGTGTGTACATGTGTGTCTGTGTGTGTGTCCCCTAAAACTTTTGAACCAGTGAACAGATTTTCATCATAATTTGTACACATATAGTAGTTAGTAACCTGACCTGACTTTTATATACCTACTTCGTTTATTCCCTTTCCATATTTTCAAATCGGCGGCCATTTCAACATTATTCGACCAAGCTAGATACCTAAGGGAACGTATTTTGTAAATTCATCCAACTCGGTACACGTAAAGAACATGATAATATGAATTGACTGTTATGCATTTCCTTCATGCAGTATACGCAATTTCAAAAGGGCAGCCATTTTTTATATTTTTAGCATAGTGCGACATGTTTGAGGAAATTCTTTTTCGTATTTCATTAAACTTTTACACATATACCACATATTAACCTGACTTTACTTTTGTATATTTCAATCATACTATGTTTATGTTTTCAAAATGGCGGCCATTTTACGTGTCATTGTATGACATATCTGAGGAAATATTTTTTTGAATTTCATCAAACTTGGTACACGTATACTACTTACAAAGCTGAATTTAGTTTTGTGTACGTATTTCATTTATAATGGTTCGTATTTTCATAATGGTGACCATTTAATATTTTTAGCATAATACGACATATTTGGGGAAATATTTTGCTGAAGTTCATAAATCTTGTTGTACATACACTACTTAGTTGACTTGACATTTGTGTATTATGTTCATCCTATAATCATATTTTTTTTAAAACTATGGCCATTTGTTATTTTTAGCATAATATCACTTCTCAGGAAATATTTAACAGAATTTTATCAAATTTAGTACACATATACATGCTAATTAGTAAGTTGATTTGACTTTTGTGTATATTGTTCATACTGTGTTTATATATAACTTATATATATATATATATATATATATATATATATATATATATATATATATATATATATAGTATTGGTACACACACAGCTTGGTAAGTTGACAAGTCTTCTGATTTCGTTTTTCGTTCCTTTATATTCATGTTTTAAAAAAGTAAATAATTTTTTATATTTAGAATAGATTAACATATCTGAAAGAGTATTTTTTTTTTAAATTTAATTTTACTTAGTACGCATATATTACTTAGCATACTCACGTGAATTTTGTGATCCTGTGTTCATACTTTTATAATAGTGTCCTTTTAAACTGTTAACTGCGTAGATTTAAAATAATGTTTTAGCTATAGCTTACCTACCACAGACTTTAGGAATTGCTCAAAGCTCTTTGTTTTAGTAATATGAGCCTCTCTTAAAGTGTAACATTCTTCGTCACATTAAATTACCTTTCTTTTAATTATAATTTATATTCCAGTTTTTTGTACATTTGCTTATAATAAGTCGCATATTATGACTTGGTTAACAGCAAAGTAGGAACGTCCAACAATATCTTAAATTCATAAAATATATGTTATATCTTATTTTGCCAACACGTATAGAATATTCGACCATTCTGGAGTGAAGAGTGTGACACGGAGTAGAGTTTAAATATAACTTTATTGAATCGTTTCATTTATTTCGTCTGTGGAACTTCAAAAATTAAATATTAATGTTTCTGTGCAAGCCCGTAGTATTATGAAAGGATTTCATCAATGTCCATACTGTCCGCTAACTCGTACGTCACGCTCAATCATAACCAAACGTATAAAAATAAATATAAAAAATTATACACCTGTAAATATATCTAACATTGCGGCAGATGTTTCACCTTAAAGTAAAAAATCAATAAAAGGGTTCCTTTTACGTAATTATTGTTAAGAAGGTCATTTCGCCGATCCCAGAAAACAATTTGATAGATGGACATCGTTAATTTACGCCAACTAAGTCGTATACTACGCTCTATAGTGGTGAAGTGTGCCAACCTAAAATCGGCAACATGAAATACATAAAAATGTAAACTAAACCAAGTTGTCAATTAAGGTTCCACATAAACGAAATGTCATTTTGAAGACACTTAAGACGTCACGAACATAATTCTCCTCGATATTTTCACACTTGTCACCTAGAATATGTTTGAATTAGTTCGAGGAGCCGATTAAAAGAGCTGTTAATTAAAACTGTGAATTTCTTGGGGGTACATTTTTAAGTAGCTTTATTTTAATTCAATGTTCAAAATTACAAAAAAAAAAAAACACAGAATGTGACATTATAATAAAATTTAACTCTTGCTCTACTTCACCAAAGAAGGTATTTCTGTGAATTTTGTATAGAATTTGGGCTCTCAATACAACATACTGCCGTTTAAACTGTACATTTTACTATTGTAGAACCACAAGTTCTCATTGTCTCTCCTTACATCAATATTCTTCCAATTACGTCATCTGAGTAGATTGAACCATCTATGTTGGTACAAGAGATTCCCATAGGGCAGCAACAAATGGTATAGAAAATTAGACCTGCAATTAAAATTATTGAGCAGCTCTTCTTACAGAAACAGCTTACCAAGTTTAGCAAACTGTCTTTAGTTATATGTCGACGACTATCGTTGTCAAGCCACTGCTGTACTTGTAGGTATACGTGGTAAATATTGCGTTGTGTTGCGTCCCTAGTTAGTGGCAATGCACACAATAAGGAACAAGTGATTGGCATCCCAACAGTTCCCCTCCAGGAGGTTACAATCACAATTCGTCAGTCATAGGGTGATGCAGACACACTCGTGTCCACAGCTATATGCAAATGTGAGGAAATTGGCTTGATGGTCGTCGTATTGACAGATACCGAAGTCTTTGCACTGTTAATCGCGCGAGCAGAACAGTATATTCAACTTTACATGCCGATCCAAGATGCATGATCAAGCATCCCTTTAAGAGTACACAACATAGAGAAGATAAAACAAAATATTGTTAACATGGCAGATATCTTAATTGCTCATGCTGTGTCGGGATGTGGCACTATTTTTGTCTTCCTAAAAAAATTATTAAATTATGAAAACCACTTAGAAGCGATGCTATATTTCGAGTCATTATTACAACGAGAGCACCTATAAATCAGGGGAAAAGTTTGTGGTAGGTCTGTACGATAAAGGTACACTTACCGAAGATTTGGATGAGCTTAGATATGTTACGTATAAGAACATATTTTCTCGCCAGTTATTTATAAGTTACATTTAAATGGTTTTATTGACACCAACTACGGAAGCAGGACAGCTTTAAATTTCCCATGTGTACCTGCAAGTGGCTCAGTGTTTGACAACAATGAGCTGATGAATCAAAGGCAACTCCCTAAATAGGCCAGTCAATTTGTACATAGTAAAAGGTTAAAATCGCAAAATTAATGTAGTTCTACTATTTTGATATGTTGTTAAGACCAGTATCAGTAGTGTGAACTCAAGTTTGCAGTTTCGAAATACATTTGCTAACTGCGTAATGTATGGAAAACAGCCAAATTGTTTTTTTTTTTCTCAGAATTTTACTTGTGATGGTTAAAGTATACATTCTAAGGAAAATGTTGCAGTTATGTATATTAAACTACATTAACTATCGACAATTGGAGTCATGTTGTAGCTCTCTATGTATTTTAATAAAATACACATTAAATTCATATTACATACTATATTTTTATGTTGTTTTTTTTTTTTCGTTAAAATACCCACAAATCGTAATGGGAAGTAGTTTACAGTCTTTTCTAGTAAAGTGTAATGTTTCAAGAAAATGTTACACATAATGGGAGAACTAAGTCGACAGGCGTCGTTGTGTGCTTAAAGTAAAGTACTTTATTCATAATCTTTCAATGTGAGTTTCATCTAAGGGTGAGTGGTTATCCTGATAATTGGCTTGAAACTTTACCAAAATTAAATCATTTACTTTAAAACAAAAAAGTCAATTTTTGAAAAGTTTTGTATCACGGGAACTATTAAGAGGCACATGCACCTGACGCATGAATGTTGGTATAGCGTGCCGCGCCTATTATTTTCTACGCGAAACAACAAAACTAATTCACAATATGTTTATCTACGAAAAGAACACACGATTAACACTAGGCTTCTATCATTTTAAAATGCAACATGCTTATTAGAAACAGAATTTTTTGGGGCCACTGAAAATGCTGAGAACTTTTATTTTAGACAACTTTAACTAGAAAAATACCACCTGCATTCGTAAAACACAACGTTGAAAGTATGCGTTTGAAATTACCACAAACTTTCCACAAATAAAATTGTAGGGTCGTCTCTTTAAATCAGCATAGGAAAAATAATGGTAGGAAAACACTGCAGGCCAGTTTGGAACGCCGCGAATATAAAGCCGGATTTACACATTGGCCCATGTGATTGGGCCAATCTTGGAAGGAAGAAATGCCAATGACCAAGAAACGGCCAGTCGCTATTTGCACACTGGGCCAATTCATTTTTAACCAGTCATACGGCCAGTTTAAATTCCATGAAAATTGAGGGTCAAGTTTGTTTGTAAATTGCTGCAACTACATCCATACTCTATGTATATGTGTAGAATAATGTCCACTGATCCATTTCAACACTTCATATAACAATATTTTCCTCTCAAACTACAAAAAAATGTAAAATCACAACACCAATGCATGCACCAATGTGTAAACACACACCAAGACTTCACCAATGCATACGCCAACCCCTTTGATGTTGGACTAAAAACAGACACTGAATGGCCAACGCTTCCAACACATAGCCAACGTTCCAAGATCGTCCAAGAAGCGGTTACATTGGCCGATTCCTTCCAAGGTCGGGTGTTGGGCCAATGTGTAAACCCGGCCTAAGAGATACTGTAACCGTCGAGTGTGGAAAGTTGAACATTATCGCTTCACTGTCACCGCGCATCAGCACAGATAGCCCTCTTAAACCTATAGAGCTGTGACAAGGCTCGAACTGATCATAATTAAATTATGTTTAAAATACTTTCCTACAATGTTTTTCTAAGAACGCAAACCTTAACAGTTATACGTAAAATATTGAAAAAAATGCCACAATTTTGCAGTTTTTCACACATTACGCAGTTGTTACAGGTATTTATGCAAACTTGGATGCACACTTCTAGTATTGGTTATAACAACATAAAAAACAGTTATAGCTAATAATGTTTTGTGATTTTAATGTTTAAAATGACTGGGCTAAAAGCCAAATCTTATTTATCGCCCTTTATATTCAGCCGACTTACTACACACGGTAAGTTGTTGTTGTTGTAACAACGATTGCTCTTCAATCATTTTGAAGGGGAGACGTAGTCTTTGTAAACATCTCAAAGCAGACGACCCAAAAACGCAAGTTCAGCAATAGAGAAGTAATTTATAGGGAAGTTAACATTCTGCAACTATACTGTTACATATTTTGTGCAACCTCTATGTATCCAATGGCTGAATATTTTATTCATTTTTAACTAACTATAGACGGCACATTTTGAGAGCACCGTCATCAATAATCGCGCTAGATGTAAACGTATACTACTTATACAATCCAAATACTCTCTCATAATCAAGGTCTGTTTTGCTATGACTATAAATAAGGCCCGGGATAGTTATTAAAGAACTATATACAGCAGACTCTGGGTACCGCGCCTGAAGTACATAAACATATAGACGATAAGAGCTAGACTAGTTTGTGCGCCAACAACCAAGTAGACTTTATGCGCGGCGAGTGAAGACGGCCTGCAGTGTCTTGGTCGTTCAGTTTTTCCTATTAGACTTCAAGCGGTGACCTCATTCTTATATTTACGGATCGAGCATAGTAGTGTCCAGCGCGTGCTTCTATATTTTGGTTTTATGATTCCGGTTAGTATTTTTTGTATGACAGCATTCTGGAAATACCGTTCTTGGCCATTTTGAGGTGCCTCTAAGCCATGTTTCTGACTATGATATTTAAACAACAAAAATAGAGAATCATAGTTTTAAATGTGTTTTCTTTCCGTAGGTAAAGATATCGAACGCACGTTTAGTAGAATTTCTTAAAAACACTTTCTTTTAACATGTTGCATCAGTGTTAATGCACTAGCTGTTTACGGCTCTTAAGATCGGCAGTGACAAAGAGCAGTTTTTCACATGGCAGCTGTAGTTTCGTAGCCAGCTGCAGAGTAAGCTCAAACTGCAGCTTGGCTATTCTAACACTTGATGGCCGACGGAGGCAAAACGTAGTAGAGGGGCAGAATGGGACACCCGAAAAACTTCGTACAAAAACTTTTAGACTTTGGTCTGTTTTTTTTTTTTTTGCGGGTGTCCGCAAAGTTTTTAGCTTAAAAATTAAAATAAAATAACTTTTGGAGGAAGGCGGGTCAAAATGGGGCCCAGGGGCAGAACAGGGTGCCCAAAAAGATTTTAATTAAATGAAAATAATTTGGTTTCTACCAAAACTAATTATAGTTCGGGGTAGGTGCGAGGCAAGACGGGGTACAGCGGCATAACAGGATACCCAAAAAAATTTTTTTGGAACAATTTTCTATTTCAAAGTGTTCAAGACCTTTTTGTTTAAGAATTATATCGCATTAAATTGAAAACCCCGCAAACGAAGATGCGGGAACCAGCTAGTTAAGTTATAAAAATTAGTGACAAGCAAGAAAACACAAAATCAGTAAATGTAGGAAACTGCCTCGTGTAGATCATTGGTAGTGTGGTACCGGTTGTAAATATTATTGAGAGCAATACTGGACAGCGGTATGCTAATAACAAATACAAGTGTGCGGATAACAATCCAGCGGCATGGGGTGAAACTATTGAATGAATTAATTTTATTACTTCATTGTTGACATGAATTTTCTCTTGTTTGTATGTTTAGCGAACGACTTTTTTTTATAACCATTTTCTGTCGGTGCAATGAAAAATTGTTATTCGTCTAGAAAATAAAGTTTTTCTCCGCCTTGTTATGTTGGTAGCGCAAATCTGATGTTAATCAAATGTAGTGTTCTGTTATATGTTGGCTTGTGGTGGAAATACAATCAGTATTCTCACATAATTGCACACGTTGACCGGTATTGGCTGATATTGTATTTAGTATTGCAGATGTGGTTGCAGTGCAAACACGATACAGTACGTTAAGGTGGATTCACTATTGATAACATAACGGTAAGCATAGAACGTAGGTCGTTCGCATAAGAACTAACCTCTGTGTATTCTTACCTTCCGATTCACAACACCAGAAAGGTAGTCGTGTACATAGAGATACTGACATAGGAAATAATAATATTTCATTTATTGTGCGTATACACATTAGAGCCGTGTTCAAAATAGCCTATTTGGGGATTTAGGGTTAAGGAATTTAGGGTGTATGGTTTCGAACGTCAAATATCAGCGCTGCATGTGGCAGAACCGGAAATTAGAGGTTTGATGTAGTTTCGATGTTGTTTTGTTACCTCTTTCGTATCCAGGTTTACGAAAAGTCACTTCTTTGCCCGGGTAGAGTAACATTTTACTGATACGTCCGAGGGTTGAATGTTTGGTTTAAAAAGTGAACCTAGCTATTTGCTCGCATTTATTTGTCACAAACTAACTAATTTGATACGATATAGCAAATATTCGAGACTAGCTATCTCTAACAGGTTGATTTTTGTAAAAATCCGTTGTAAAAATAATACCTTTACCGTACAAAGACATTATAAAAGAACGACTTTTTTTAGTTATTCTGTCCTTTCAACGAAAATATAATTTAAAATTTTATACCAGCAATCTTTTTATTATATAACAAAGTAGGAAAATTATTTCTAATATAAACATGTAGGCCTATTATAATTGTCTATACACAAAAAATAATCGCGATATTTTGTTATTTAGTTATATAATGCTTGTCGTATTAGTTTCGGTTGAAATACGGGACCATAATACTTGAATCAACAACAGCAGACGACTTTACGGACCTATTTGGGGATTTAGTGTGCTACTCTACCTCAGTAAATTTCAACCCTAAATCCCCAAATTTTTAGGCCCTAAAATTGGTCACGTGGTCGATTTAGGTACCTAAATGGCAGTCTTTTAGCGGATTCGAACACGACTTAGGACAGCAGAAAATCACAGCAAATGGTTTTGTGAGTGTCCGCCATGTTGGTATAACCTCTAAAAAATACACAAGAACCAAACAAAGCTAGAATAAGGAATTTTAATGTTATAAACTATGTTTCTGTATTGTAAATAATGTTTTACGCTGTGCTGTTTATAGAAACTTGGTTTCTATATTTCACATTATCTGCAAATACTATTTCACTTCAAATATGTTTCAATAGCCTTCGGTTGACTTTTATACAGCAAGGAATATTTCAGATTCGTCGAAAAAAAATGCCATTGTCTAAGCATAACAGTCAGAATCCAATTGTGAATTAGTTTTGCACAAGAAGTCTTGTCGTGCACAGCTTCTACAGTTATGTTATATGTCCTGTGTTTATGTTTTTTTAATTGTGAACGGACCTGTGTGTATCTCAGCGGAGCGGGCGGACGAGAAGCTGCACAGGCGCAGTACAGTGCGTATGGGTATCCGCGTGGTCCAGCGCGCTGTTGCCGGAGGCGGGGAGGATGTGGCACCACCGCACGGCGCAGTCGACAAGCCCTTCCTGCTGAGTGACGGCCGCGTAGAGCTGGAGGCGTCTCTCGACAAGGCCGTGTACGCTCACGGCGAGCCGCTATTGGTCAATGTCGCCGTCAACAACAACAGCAGCAAGACCGTCCGCCGCATCAAGGTGAACACGCATACATGGCTTAAGGGCGCGGTCACCTCAGTTTTCAACGTCTTTTTTTATTTTTATATTTGTACCAGATTTTGTTTCTTATTTTAGACATAAATTGTGTTTAAACCTTCCTCTTAGGAAACTTGTGTATATCTCATAGTTTTTGCGCAATGAGTCGTAAACATCATAATTTGCACTTTATGGTTTTATGTACGTTACTAAAACCAACTGACATACCAAACCGACAACATTCACAGTGTATAACAATGTTGTAGTCTATGACTTTACACGTTACGTAAAAGAATTTATTATTTTATTTAATTATAAATGCTGAATTTTGAAATTAAAATTTAAAAATTTCAACAATTGTCTAAAAATACAAAAATACATATGCATATATTTTTTTGTTTTTATATGTGTCAAGTTATAGCCTACAGCATTGTTATACACTGTGAATTTTTTTCGGTTTGGTATGTCAGTTAGTTTTAGTGGCGTACATAAAACCGTAAAGTGCAAATTTTGACGTTTACGACTCACTACGCAAAAACTACGAGAGAAGCACAAATTTCCTAAGAGAAAGATTTAATCACAATTTATGTCTAAAGTAAGAAAAAAATATCTGGTACAAATATAAAAATAAAAAAGACGCTGAAAACTGAGGTGAACCGCGCCCTTAACATATCGTCTGCAGTGGCTTTATAACTGGCCGTTACTTGTTGAGCTCTGGTCGTCTTCTTAGTTACATAATATAAAAACTGGACGTCAAGAAACAAGCGTACCACGTGAATCCTTGGTCAAATTTGTGACAAAAATGTAAGTGCCAAAAAGTTGTACGACGACATTTTACGTGCGCAACGTGGCAACACTGCGCGGAGAACATCTTCTCTTGTGCCCCCCGTCCAAGTATTATTTTATGTGTATTACGTCAAGTAAACATAGACTCATGTATGGACTGCTCAGGATTTTAACCTGCACCTAAAATATGCAGGTCAGAACAGTAGTAGAAAGATATAACTATGGAGCACAAGAGGATGCTAACTATAGTAATTATGTTACCACATTGCGCATTGTTATCGGTTTTTTTTTAAAGAAAATATGCCCTTTTTAGTTGTTTGGTAATTGGTAGTGCATTTACGTAAAACGTACAGTATTTCTCATAAGATGTTTAAATGAGGGATTCTTTTAATATAAGTGTGACTCGCAGTCTAAATATCATGTACGGCATTAATTTACAATATATACAAGCTATTACATTACTTTTAGGATGTTCTTTACGGAGGGAGGCAAGAATAGTTAGATATATTTATGATTACTTACGAGCCACTCAATTTAGTTATGACGATGACAGTCCCACCTTGTTAATATCGCCGAGGCTGATGTAAGGAAACGTCCACGGAGATCGGCACGTCGTAGATCTGGACGTCGTGGTGCATCTTGGTAGTGAAGTGGTCCTGACGACGATACGGGGCAGACAGACCTCGTAGGTAGAGTGACACGCCCCTTTATCGTGCCCTATGTGGCAACTCGTACCGCTGTTGGAGTGGGGAGTTCTGCCTTGCAGTTTGCAGCAACTTATGTTTAATATTATGGAATTCCTGGCCGAGTGGCCTGGTTACTGATCGCTGTGTTAGAACCAGGGTTACGTGGTTCATAACAACACGTGAATATGAAATGTTATCGTACAAAATTTTGCCACTAACATTTTCGTCTACAATTTAGCGTGCTTATTATGCGTTTGTTTCTGGACATACTGTATAATAAACTGAATTTAACCTTAATGGGTTTATTAAATTAATCCTGCTATAATTGCGAAAACTGCACATTTTGATAATACATCATGAAAGTGAGCTACTATTTGACATACACTGCGTGCCAGCTTAGATGGCGATTGGCAGCTACTGAGTGAAGGGCACATTAAAGGAATTCAAGCAGCAGGTCGCTACAATACAACTAGTAGCATATAAATACTGGAATGAACTCGACCTATGCAAATTAGCCATTCGAATTTAAAACGTTAGTAAGATTATATGCAACACATTGCAGCTCGTTACCCGTAAACTTACATGGCGCGTTCTGTATATCATGTCTCGTAATGTCAATATATGATTGTGATAAACAATTCATGTTAATCCTCCTATAGTAAGCAAGAATACAGTATTCGTTTATCAATTCAGAAGTTAATTTATGAAGCCACATTAATATACTGAGTAATTATATTAATTTTTATAGCCTCTTTAAAAAGCCATAAACACGTTAGTCGCTCCGCTTGACATACTTAGCCAGAGTTTTAAATAATTATTTCCTTGGCAAAATACTTCATGGTTCCTATTTATATAGCTTAAAATATGTATATGCAATGTGTACATGAAAGTATGTTACAAACTCCGAACTCCGGCAAGTCATTCCTTACGAAAAATATGAGGAAAATATTTGTGATCTCACAACCATTTCCTTGTCGTGATTATTAAGGAAGCTATACGCCCTTAAAAATGTTGTTTTGTTAAGTGTGTTCGTAAAAATTGTAGAAACCATTCGTGAGTGAAATTTTGTATACGGTACCAGAAATGTTACATATGTGGAAATGTATGTAGTCTTTAAGGGCAAGGTCTACAGCAATTTTCATAGTCGTATAATATTTTTTTCCTTATTTTAGACATAAATTGTGACTAAAGTTTGCTCTTGTAAAATGTTTTTATCTCTCATAGTTTTCTGCGTAATGACTCATAAACGTCAACGTTGGCATGTTACGGTTTTATGTATGTCACTAAAACCAACTGATCATACCAAACTGAAAAAATCTACAGTAAGTAAAAATTTCTCGGGTTACGTAACCTATATAAAAATAAAAATAAAGTATTTTATATTAAATAAATTGCTTAAATTTGAAATTAAAGTTTTAAAAATTAAAAAAACTTTTTAGTAACAATAATTTTATTTTTGGTTTTAAAAAGGAGACGTTATAGCATACAACATTGTTATTCCCTGTAAATTTTTTCAGTTTGGTACGTCAGTTGGTTTTAGGGGTGTACATAAAACTGTAACATGCAAATTTTGATGTTTATGCATCATTATGAAAAGGCTATGAGAGATAAAAAGATATCATAAGAGCAAAATTTAGTCACAATGTATGTCTAAAATAAGGGGAAAAATCTGGTACAAGTATAAAAATAAAACTATGACGTTGAAAATTGTTGATGATAGTGCCCTTAATATCATCCTCGATCAGGAAAATGGGGGTTCCTTCAGCGTGTTTGACGCTTTCTTCCGGCGCGCTCTTCAGCGACCTGGGACGACTATTGTATATCAGCACATCACAATGGACCACAAAGGCTATCTTGTAACACTCTGAGGTGAACCTATCCTATATATCCGAGTGAACATTATTCGTAACAGTGAGTGCCCTGATAGATAGACAATACGCAACACACAGAAGTTGGTGACTGGAAATTGTGCTGGGTAAGAATGGAGACGTGTGATGTATTTTAAATAACCGACATTCAATATGTTATTCGAAAGTTACCAACTGCTTATAGCTGGTTCGCTATAAAGTAAGTATTTTAGGAGACCATCTTGTCTAGATAAATAATTAAATCTATTGTTTACTGTGATAGGCGTTAACTTTTGAGTGAAGTGCAATCTACACACGTTGAGAGTTACTTCGTTTGCGATGTTTATATTGAAAATTGGCATTAAACTATATATAATGTAAAAACAAAACAAGCAGTCAGGATTTCAGAGCTGCTCCCTTTATCCTGAACGGCCTATACCAGCGATACCTGGTACATTCAAACTCATGTATCATTAAATATCGAGATAATGTCAAAGCGTTTTATCAAGAGTTTCAACTTATTTTATTCTATAAAGAAACTGTACTAAAGCAAAGAATGTATGCAATAAAAAAGTTTAACAAATATTAAACTAACTTGAGAGTATATAACAAACGTTCGGGCAGTGTGCTGTAGAACAATGATATAAGTATTATGCCGCAACGTAGTTTGTCAGTATAATCCCCTGTGTAAATAACATAATGTAGAGAGTTTTTGGTTTACAACCTCAAAAGTGCCACGAATATGAGTGTAATTAAATAGATAAATTTAACAGGTCAAATACGTATGAACAAGTAGGAATGACAAAATGTCGTTTCTTTCAAGAGGAACATACATACATACATGCATACATGCATATTACGTACAGCAATGTTGGTCACTGCCTCGGTGGTAGGCACACACACAACATTATTCATTAAATTGTTCTCAAACAACTTGTGGTTTCACCGGATATTATTATGACACTTTTCAAAACAAAAATTTATAAAGGCTCATAGCTCCTTGAACAATCTGTTTAAGGGAAAAGTGGTAAAATACATATTTGTATTTTTTTTCTGAGAATACTAACCTATTGGAGTTTGTAACATACTTTTACACATTTTTTTTTTCCGTTACAAATCGTTGATAGACTATTCGTGAAATGTTTAGTTGATACTGAGCATATATAGTATCTACAGTTTGTTTCGAGCGCAGAAATATAGCTTCGAATATAGTTTTTCTTACTCTTAAGTGCACTTGACAATTTAAAGAAGACAACTATGGTCATTTAGCTAGCACTGCAACCATCCAATAATTTAATCTGAGGCGCATTTCATCTTTCAATTTTGTGTCTGTCCACGAATTCCAATTATGAAGTATTATTCACTAAGTATATCATTGTATAAGACGGTAGTTTACCATACAATGTAAAGGAAACATGATGCAACTTACAAAGCAGTATTGAATCACAGCTTATAATGTGTATTCTGCTGGGTATTGCTAATTTAAATTGTACAGAAAAAAGGTTTAGCGATTATGCAACTGTGGCCGTATTTAGCCAAATTCGAAGTATAAAATTAACAATTGTATTAATACAGTCGTATTGTACAATTCTTTCACATGTTCCTTACGAAAAATTATTATGTATATTTCAAACTTTCGTTAAGTATAAGACTATGTGAGCGATTAAGATTGAGAGCACCACAGCAACTTTAATGCATACAGAATGTTCGGAAATTCATAATAAAGACTTCAAGGGCTAGTAGAGGGGACTGAGTAGACAATACTTTGAATAGAAAGCCATGTCCGGAAACGTACCATTTCCGTGGTACAGCTATTATAATGTGTCGGATGTGCCGGTGTTGTTTTGCAAACCGGATAGGCTGTTTGACGTCAGAAGAGCATCATGTCAAATGAGGTGTGACGTAATGTACAGGATCAAATGACGTTTTACTCATTACAGAAGAAAGTCAAATTTATTTGGTCACAATTACAACGTAACAAAAAAAAATATTTCATTTATCACACTAACACATGTCAACAGTGGGAAAAAGACCTTTCTGTTTGTCTTCTGCACTGGATGTGTCCCATACGAAACTGCTCACTAAAACAGAGGCTCGATGTGACGACCAGCAACATCGTTCCACACATTGTACCGAAGAATCATGTTCCGGTACACTCGTTCTATCAAACCAGGTGTCCCGTTAATCTCTTGCGCAGCGACCATAACTCGTGCCACCAGTTCTTCCTATGTCTCGACAGGAGTCTCGTACACCATAGTCTTCATACGGCCCCATAGAGGAAATAGTCCAATGGTGTTAAATCCGGCGATTGTTTGGGGGCCATGCTATAGGACCACCCCGGCCTATCCATATCTGCCCGAACCGCCGGTTAAGATGTTCCCGAGCGTCACGTGTAAAGTGCGCCGGTGCACCATCGTGCTGAAACCACAGTTCCTGACAGACATTCAATGTCACGTTATCCAAGAACAGGGGCAATACGTCCTGTAGGAAGATCAAGTAAGCAAGCACCAGTTAACCTGGTTGGAAGAAGGTGCCCGATCACTTGACCGTGTAGAATGCCTGCCCCCAAATTGATTGAAAATCTGTGTTGGAATCCCTTACATCCGTCATATGCATATTTTCGTCTGCCCAGACATGGCTGTTTCGAGAATTGAGATTACACTCCCTCGTGAATTTACATTCGTCGGTGAACAGAACTCTTCGTGGAAAGTGGGGGCTCATCAATGCAGCCACGTTCAGAAGTTAACACGTGTTACAAAAACGGCGGGTTGCAACGACTTTAACCTTTGAGGGTAGTAGGGATGTAGTTGTTGCTTGTGCAGAACCTCCCACACTACGCTGTTTGAAACAACCAACGCACGCTCAATTGTTCGTGTACTTAATGATGGGTCCTGCTCAACGTATTGCAGTACAGGGTCTTCTAATTCGGGGATTCGGCGTCTCTTTGGAGCACCACTGCCCTTCTCTCGACTGTGAAGGTACCTCGTTCTCGGAGACGTCACACAATTCAACTCTGGCAAATAACGTATGCGATGGAGTCATGCGTTGTGGATATCGCTCTTGATACAACCGACGAGCTGCTCTTCCATTCCCTTCCGCTGCGCCGTGCACCAACAGCATGTCCTTGTATTCTACAAACGTGTACTGAACCATTTTGAACCAAGACACACAGGTGCGTGAATGAGACTCCAGGCATGATACCACAGCAGGGGAAATTTCATATGCCATCAGGTGATCCTCTGCCGTCCTATCCGGTTGCAAAACAACACCGGCACATCCTACACATTGTAATAGCTGCAGCACAAAAACGGTACGTTTCCGTACACGGCTTCCTTTTCAAAATATTGTCTACTCAGTCCCCTCTACTAGCCCTAGAAGTTTATAATATGAATTTCCGAAAATCCTGTATTAATAATACCAATTGTATTAATACATATATTTAAGGTACTGTGCTTCTTAAGCAATAATCAGTGTAATAACTATTACTTTTGTCTATAGTTATGAGTCTAAATATAGACAGATCATTTTTTTTCTCACACAAGAGATTAGGTTTTAGTAGCATATGTCGTAACAGACATTGCTGTTTAATGTTAACAATATCGGTAATGAAGAAATGCAAATAAAACCACTACAGCAGGAATATGTCCATTAGATTTACACTAGACATAAAATATAGTTTGTAAATTTACCAGACGTGCGTATAGGAGTGCTAATAAAGTAGGAATAGTTTCCCAGACATCCATGGTAGCACTCCTAAACCTAATTATAAAACAGTCAAATGCATTTTAAAGTTACCAGACGTGTATTGTAACAAATGTAAAAGTTTACATATTTACGAGACAGAAGTATGGTAACTGTTGCATATTGCGTCTGGGATAATAACTTCCTAAACATTTTAGGAAGTTTTTTTTTACACTACGTAAATATAGAGTACATATGTTTGTATTTGCACGCCTGTGTTAATGTTTGTGTGAGTGTGTATAGGTAGACGAGGTGGGTGCATGCTGCAGGTGTTCGTGGTACAACACGTAGACGTGTGCATGTTCTCGAATGGCAAGTTCAAGAACGTGGTGGCGCTGGTGAACAGCCAGAGCGAGTGTCCACTTGGACCCGGCTCGTCCCTCAGCAAGACCTACACGCTGAACCCCGCCAAGGGTGCCACCAAGAACTGGATAGCGCTCGAGGACTCCTTCAGCAAGGCGGGCGCATCGCTAGCGTCCACCGTCACTTGCGCCTCCAGCTCGCCCGAGGACCGCAATGTCTTCGCCATTTACGTCTCCTACTACGTCAAGGTACGCCGTGTCATATCTTCTATCCCTCCTTGACTACCTCCACAACATGCGCTGCCTTAACACCCAAGAACCGGAACACATTCGTTAAATACAACTCGCACTTGGAAAGTTACCACACACCTATAGTTTTTCCCCTTTGCAAACCACATCTATCACTTGCGCATTTAGCCTTATAGAAGACTGTTAAAGTGGCCGCCTGCTGAAGGGCGTGTTTGTGGGCGGGACGAAAATTGATTAGGCGCAACAAGCGACTCCGGATGGCGATAAATCCTCAACACCCAATGCCTAGAACCCGCAAGAATTCGCATGTTCACTTACCTGTTGGCTAGCCTGCAAGAATATTTAAGAACTGAAGCAGACAGCAGGTGCTCATTAGCTGCTTGCTGTTGAAATGATATATGTCTGTATTAGTTACATATCCATTATTGGCTCAGAGATTCTAGGAATTGTCAAATAAGTCAAAGGCCAATTGCGAAAGTGACGCCAACCGTGTTCGATATTTATTTACAACAGTTCCGACTATATCAAAGTGCACCGATGACAATGACCTTAGTTTCTATCCCTCCAGCTAGCTTGAAGACCATAAACAACACCGACTATGTCAAGATGTGCCTACCAACATACGCTGGGTACCTTTCCATCTCTGAAACGTCTCCAACACGTACGCATTCAGTTCGCCTTAAGACCGTAATGTCTTAGTTATATACAACTCTGGCAATGTCAAAGTACGTCGTACACCATTTAGTTGAGTAGCCCGCAGTCAGCACGATTTGATCTCACACCCAGCATGCTCGTAACGGTCTGTACGAGTATGCGTTGTTACAACAACGACCAGAGATTGCTGTTCTCAAAATACTACCGGATTTATCACCTCGAGAGGCCTACGTTTGTAGAGGAGCAGTCAGTAAGCTACCGTGATAAAATAATGAATCACTCCTCCTGACTCCGTTGTCACCGAGAGATAAGACAGACTAAACTTGTATGATTAAAGTAGTCACTGTAGACTACCTGGTTTCAGTGCAGTACGACATTGTCTACGACTAATAGACGGTCAGTCGACCAGGACTAACAGTTGTCCTGTGTGTCGCTTAAGACAAAAATGCATAATTTTATATTTGGACGATATAGTGTTAGTTTTATTGAAATTACTATTGACTAGATTTTCTACCTGTGAAACCTTTTTAGCTCTCATAGTCTTTCCGTAGCGGTAGGTCAAAGTTAAAATTTGCAAGTTACGGGAACATGCTAATAACGAAAACAACCTGACTTATTCTAGTGAAATTATTTACACTGAGATAAGACAGTATGGGTCATGTGGTAAAAGATCAAAAATCACGAAATACAGTTCCCTTGTATTTATAAAAAAAAATTCTAAAAATAACTATAATTTTATTAATACATGGCCATTTTTAAAAAAAGTACAAGGGGACTTGGTTGTGTGGTTTTAAATCTTTTAGCATATGACCTATACTGTCTAATTTCAGTGTAAATTGTGTCTTTCGAGTAAGTCATTTGGTTTTTGTTATTAGCATGTTACCTTAAAGTGCAAATTTTGACTTTGACATGCCGCTATGGGAAGACTATGAGCGCAAAAAAAATTTCACAAGTGGAAATTGTAGTCACAAGTAACGTCTATAATTCTAACACTATGTCATTCAAATATAAAATTACGCACTTTTGCCACGTGAACGCCCTTAATACAAAGTACCAGCTCAACAGTTGCCCCGTGAGCCGCTTAATACATACTGCCGACTAACATGGGCAGTCACAGGTGAAGCATTGTGAGCCAAAGTGCCCCTGCCATATCTCAACAGCCTTAATAACAGGAATACTAGGTGGTTTAGACTGCCATGTAACTGTAACACTAATTAACTGCTAGTTGTTTATTCCTGTATTTTGTTCAGCTGAAGAATGTAGTAATCAACACTCATGCATTAAAAAAAGTAATAGTTTTTGGACTTGATCAGCAAGCACACTATGGCGTCCAAGGATAAAGAATTTAAGCAGGTCAAACTGGCAATTTTGAATAAATTGACCCTCAATGTTGCTTCAAACCCAAACATCTCAAGGAAGGAAGGAAAGATTTGAAGAGCATAATGAGCCATAGAAATATTCCAGAGCCATTGATGACAGCTGCAACACGACAAATGCGGGACATGGATTTTGGTTCGAATGCCTCCCAATTGAAGACTAAAAAGAAAATATGGAATCAGAAAATTTGGAATGCCTTAAGTGAGGTTAATAAATGGATTTAAGACGTCTGTGGTGATGAAGAGAAAACCAATGAAGAACTATAAGAGGAGACTAAGGACCCAAGTTATGATAATCATGTATAAATTGTCTAATATGAGAGCCAGTGAGTCTGAAAGTGCCACAGTTGAGGGGTAAACTAAATAAACTTATGGAAATATTATGAGTATAAAGGATAATTTGTGATGAAATAAAAAGATTAAAAGAGAACCTGAAAGGAAAACAAATGTATTCTCAACATGAAGGAAAGTATCTTAAATATCAGTTTTAAGGACTAATTACGCGACTGACACAAATGAGAGCTTTGGTGACAAAGCTTTAATTCTAAATGCACAATTAAGTACGAAACTGAAAGAGTTCATGAAAAGGACTCTTGCCGTAAGCATTTAACTGCTTCAAGAATTAATTCCTGTATTTAAAAGTAGCCGCAAGGCCCAATATGCTGATGAAGGATTACGAGGAGAGTATGGAGCATCGTCAAAATGTAAGGACGGGGAAACAACAGAATTCCAATAAAACACACTAGATAATGGCAATGTCAGTCATAATTCTCAGAAGTAGGCAAAAATTGGGAACGAACCTGGATTATTGTGGTAGGGGCCAGGGGTTTGAACACTATACTGTGTGGTCCTTCCGAAAAAGTATCTGAAAATACCTAGGTTAAAAAATCCCAAAAAATATACTGAAATATTTTACATTGTCATACTATCACTATGGCTAGCCGTGTAAGGCATAGTGGCGGTTAGAATGAAGTTTGGTAACCGGCTCTTAAGTGAGTGTAGAGGCTGAATACGTCTGTCGTGGGATTTTACTGCATTGGAAAATAGTTGGGTTTAACCAGCTGGGTCCCTTCTGTGGGTGCTCTGCATCAACCCTAGCAGATTGAAAACCCTGGTGGGTGTGGAGCGTATCTGGCATACAATCGTCTAGGGCACCCACCAAATTTGGTCTCTGTCCTATCCAACAATGTGCTCTTGTGACAGGGCGATTATGAGATTACTATAACTTTTTCCTCTCAAGTTCATCTACCCCTCCTCGTATGTCAGGATTGGAAATGTTGAGCTTTCGCAAAGCAGCTAACGGAGGGGGACGAAGACCAGGCTAGTGGAGGACCCCTGGAACACTAGGGATTACCCGCGGCGGGGTTCCTGTCTGGCTCCCAGAAGTAGGTTTGAGGTCACCAGCATGCTGTAGATAAACGAGTAGACTGCATAATGTACCAAGTGAGGTTTGCTTCGGTTGCCTGATATTTAGGGTTGGTGATTTCGCAAAAATGATTCTGGAGATCTGGAATTTCGTTTATGCGTAAAACTGATCGTGATTCGGACTCGGAGTGGCAGTGGCTTGGAACTTCTGCTCAGGAGAAAATTCTGGAGGGTAGTCTGGGGTTGATTGTCATGTCGTAGCACACTGGGCTCCATGGCTTGTGTGTATGGGATTACCTGACCCCTCAGTCGTCAACTGTAACTTCTAGTTAACTGGTCCGCCTACAAATATAACACACAACGATGTGGTTTCGTAAAGGTTGTATATGCCTCTTTGCCCTCGCCAAGTTGGCCCCTGGTGACTAACCTAATTTGGACAGTTAACTGGTAAGGTGGTTACCACTTTCACCCACCACGAATGGAAGGAGCGTATTTCTTCTGGCAGTCTCATTCAACTGCTTTCATTGGCTACATGTTAAATAAGGTTCTGCCGGCCTGGAGAGTTCAGGCTTTACACACCCACTAGCGTAAAAAATACATTATATAAACTGGTATGCCTTCGGGTTCGTGTACAGGAGGTAAGGTTCTGCCAAATAGCTTGCCCGTAGATATACCGGTACATATGTCACTATGAATGCTGCAATATGAGTTAACGTAAATGTTGTACTCAAAATATATGTTTACAATCAATTAACTGTATATTGCAAACATGTTAACTCCGACAGATAATATTAATTTGAGAATATTCGAATTTAAAACAGTTCCATCATTGTGATCTACTTCTTCCTTCTGTTTCATGTTCTGACTTTTCAAGTGACAAACATGTTTAGTCTATATTTAAAGTTGTCGCTGCAGTTCGCCTAGTTTAAACAGCTAAGCCACTCTGTAGATATACTATTTTTGTACCCAGAAACAGAATGGTTGTAAGTTGAAAGTTGAAAAATTATATTGATTTGTTTAACAAGCCAGACGATATTAAAATAATTCACCTTGGAAGCTGGACAGATAAGTTTTCGTGACATGTGTGAATTCTGGCTATTCCTTATGAAAATGTGAAAAGAAATTATAAACGTTAATTTTCGTTTTTTATTTTACTCGAGGATTTCTCGATGATAAAATAACGGCAAGACTCAATGTATTTTATTTATTATTCGATGTCCCTGCATATAAGACAATTTATAACATCGCTTACAGCTTTGTGTCAAAAGAAATTCATGAAAATAAAGAGGACCACCTCCGTAATTAAGTGTAGTGATGATGCCAAACCACATTTTAGAAATGGATCTCCATCAAAGAAAACAATATACATTTATTTTATGATTAATGTCATATACTTTACCTTTTTAGATAAAACATGTTTAATTTGATTTTTAACTGACAATAGCTTCAGATAAAAGTGATACTTATATTTTTGTCGTATTGACATGTCGATGTTATTCGGCCGAATATACACCCATCCGGTATTGGTTCACTGTGTTATAATAAGAGACTCGGATGTTTCACGCATTAATTTAAAAAACGTGTTCGGTGTGAGTTACTGTCACGACTGGGACATTGCTTATAAAACCTGCCCAAGCAGATATGCATGTGAATACTCTGTGACTACCGTAGTACTACATCCAGTGAACAAGTAGTTGAGGACGGAGTGTAAATATGACTATGGAGTCCAGCTGGGAGGTTGTTCAACCTATGACATTTCCTGGTCTCTAGTTATGTAAATAATATCTCCATATTTCCACATTGTTGGCAAGTCTGGTTGACGTAGTTGTGTAATGTGTGTTGGAAGGTGAAACTGCTGGTTGGCGCGATCGGCGGAGAACTGGCGCTCAAGCTGCCCTTCACGCTAATGCACTCGAGCTCAGACCCAGACCTTGTGTGCCTACCTCCACTGCAGCCCACACCTCCACTGCAGCCCAGAGGGACGTCTGCAGTCGCCGGCAAGACTCTGGAGTCCAGCGACGCCGGCCAGAAGAAGAGGACGCAGGAAGATGAGAACGAGATCATCAAGTGTGATGGTAGCGAGCCCACCTGAGGGTTGGTGCGAGCCGACTCGGAAGTCGATGACCTGCCCGAGGAGAAGTGCCGCCGGCGACGTAGGCCCAGGGAGAACGAGCAGCTCAACATACAGTGCGTGCTCTGCTGCTTCACGGACAGGGACGCCATTAGCAAATGACCCTAGCATGGACCGTTGTCCACGCCTAGGACTACCTCTGTTCATAACTACTTGACAACATTGTGATACCATTCTCAGACATTGTCACTAACTAACGACGTATTGAAGGGCTTACTGCTCACTTCTATACTCGCCTACTCTGCACCGGGAAGAATATAGTTGCATATTCCAGCTGTTGTAACACTTGCAAAAATCCGTCATATTTTGTCATGTGTTGTGCAAACTTTTGCTTCCACTGCCAGCGTGTATTACTTCTTCAGAGGCATAGCGTATGAACAGTAACAATCATTACCTTGGCAATTGAAACTTAATAGTACTACTTTTGCTGGCGAAATGTGAAACGCCCAAAAAGTTATGTTATTCTAAAACCTTTCTAAATGTTGCGATAATTCATAGAAAATGCCTGAATTGCAATTAAAATATAAAATAATTAACACCAAAAATCATTCAAATTAATATTTGTATATTAATTAGGCATTCAAATGTGTAATTAGCTAATTTCAAATTCCTGATTTCTCAAATTAGGTTGTTTAACGACATTGGGAAGTACGTTATACAAGTTACAGCTCTGAGTACAACATCTGAAACATTATTTGTACTGTAAGACATCGAGAAAATCATGACTTGATTGCAACCAGGTAGATATAGTAACATTTAGAATCGTGTGTATAACGCAATCATACACTGAAAAGAATTGAATTATTCACAGTCATTTTTATTGAAGTTATTTTTCAACCATAAGTTAATTGTTTCACAGACTCAACTAGTAGAAATGCCACAAGATTGCTGCAATAGATGCAAGTGTTACAACAATTAACAAAACATATCAAATGTGTAAGAGAGCATAAAAACTCTGCAGTTAAGTTATCTGATAAGAGTTAAGTTACCTGATACGCTTTTAACACGTGGCAAGAACACAACTTTGTTTAATTTACAAAAACACGAAAACTTAACTATCAAAGCTAAGTTAGTGTCTTTTTTTCACAAAGTTTTCATCACAAGCTGACGTATTTGTAATTTTAAGCTGTGTTTGTAATTATATGATTTGCTGGTTTTACACTACTTAAGGACAGTTTGAAAAATATCACAACAGTTATTATAGAAGTGAGTAAAAATAAATTGAAATTGTTTTATTTAGGTTATCCTGTAAAATAAATCGTGTTTACGTAATTTTCTTTATTATTAAAAACCACTATTTAAAAACTTTTAATTTTCAGACAGAAAATGTCTTGCTCATTAAATTTTCAAATCTCATGCTGCCAAAAGTTATAGTTTAAAAATAAATATGCTTGCAGATAAGTCAAATGAGCAAAATAGAATGACCAATAGGATCACTTGTTCCTTGCAACTTGCAGCATTTCACTTCAAAAATTAGGACACAATCTAGATTCTCATTCCGAGCAAGGTGTGCTTTGTACAAGAATTTCTCGCACAAGGTGGTCATCTTACTCGAGTTTAACTCCCACTTTGCGCTGTATGAAACCTGCTAAATATCGCGCTTGTTTCACTAAAATAACACTTTTTGTGATGGACTCAGTGTTGATGTTTTCCCAAACTGTCCATCCGCTAGTCACCATTTCAAGCCAAGTGAATAAAGTTGAATGTGTTCACACAAAAAAAACAGAAACTAATTAAATGTTATAAATATAACTTCACCAGCACGAAATTAAATAAATATTTATCTTGCAGAAATGCCAGACTTTTGTATGCTGTAAATTAAAATAATTTAATTGTTTCCTTGGCGCTACGCATGGTTAAAATTTATATTTTTCCCTGCTGAGTTTTTTTTATTTTTTTAGTTTATTTAAAGATAGTTTTCCAAACAAGTGCTTGAACTAGCTTAAAATAATTTGACGGTTCTGAAAAATCCCATTATATCAAATTTGGCCAACTTCAGAGTGTAATTTGTAATATACGCCATCTTAATTAGTTCGTATAACTTCAAGAGAAACTATGCTTTAATTACCATGTTTAGACTGCCAACAGTTTAGCTCTTTTGAAAGTGCATTGAACATAGGGTGAAGGTAATTATTTCGTTGAATGTTATATACGTAAACCTCTCAAGTTTAATTTAAATTCAAAGCATTCCCTCGATACAAAATAATCATATGAATTGATATTAGGGTTATATTTAGTTCAGAGTGTATCTTCACTTCAACATCTTCAACAGCACTTCTTGAATGTTGCTACAATCCAAAATATTAGCCGAAATATATAACATGAAATTTTAAAATATTTACCCTCTACTTCGCTTAATGATGATGCTGTGGAAGTACTAGGCAATGAAATGATTAAACAATGACCCATTTACACCTTGATTCTGCGGTCGTCTTCCATGGGTTGAAAGTTATATTTGCTTTTGTAATACGCCAAACATAAAGCCAAATAATAATGAGATCTTCTGAAACCAAAAATCCTGTTGAAACCCATAGATCAGTACACTCTGCTTTCATTCACCCAATCATGACGATAAAGGCAAGGCGGGAAAGTTACTGCACTTGGCAACACTGTTCCAGCTTCCTGCAATAAATGCAAGAGCAAAGTTACACTTACGACCTCTTCAGTTCCGCTAATCCAAATATCCGGAGATTGTAGTTGAGTGTATTTGAGGAGAAATAATAAACACTGTAATAGTTTAATGACATACGCAATGCACAGAAAATACTGGAAGTAATTCTTACAGCATGGAATTAACTAGTAAAGTTAGTCACAACCTGCCAGCCGCGTGTAACGTGTACGCACATTCGTAAGCTTGTTACGTGTCACAGCAAACTTTAAACTCTATATGCGTCAATGAATTTCGGATAATTAAAAAATCTGTTGTAATGTGTCTCGATCCCATTTATTTCGGACTGACGTAAATTCACTACACGACAGGTAACTGGCGCTTTCACATAAAATAGCATGAGGAAGCCTTTTTAGTTTACGTGTTTGTCTGGAGTTTAACATAACCTCGAAACTTCGTGCTTTTGTAGAGATATGCGGGGGAATGGGGAAAGGATTCGGCCATGGCCTGCGTTAAGGAACCATCCCAGCATTTGCCTGGAGGTGGCACTAATGTGGGTAGTTTCTTCAGCGTACCTCGAACGACAATCATTTATTTTTATTATACTGCATACTTTACACTGCGATTTCTTCTCATCGCAAAACAGTCAAAGGCCCTACATGAGATACAAATTTTTGTTGTCATTAATTTATTCAATTAATTTTTCATTTTGTTGTTAGTGTTGCTATAACATTGATTTAAGATACTAAAATTTTCTGTTATTATAGAGCAGACAATGCTATAATATTGACCAAGAAAAATATTCATAAAACCACAAATTTCGTAACACTACATTAACATTTCAAGAATATGTTTGGGACTAACCGCTGCTGCGAACAATGAATAATGTATTAATTAATAATTTTTATTTAATTATTTGCTGCTGTAACAATTTTTACCACTTCCGCATTATTACATTAGCACAGACCACGCGACCAAAACTGTTAACACATAAAACTATCCACGCTTTTACTCGTTATGTTATGACTTTTTATTATTTAATGAAAAATTACTAAGAAGATTTTTTTTTTGGTTCGATCGTGTATTTTATTATTCCAGAAAATTGAATAAACCTTAGTTGTGTAAATTGGAAGGGCGTGAAATGAAAAATAATATCCTGTAACAGTCCAAAACCGTTACAATTTTCTATTTAAAACCTGAAAGTACATAAGTGAAACTGTTTAGTGACATTCCTACCTAGTCTGCAGTCACATAGTTTGTAGCGGGACTCAGGGTTTGATTAAATTACTTTAAATTGGATTCATATTAAAGAATACTCTTTCAATAAAAAGTATTTTACGTAAACATTTATGAAAGAATACTGTTATAGTCTTATTACGTGCAGAGTGAACTTACCTGACAGTTGTTTTGGTAATGTTTTCTGTGGTCTGCTATGAATCGCTATTAAAACTCTTATATAACTGACATTTATTTATTAACAGAAGACTGAACACTAATTTTAAAACTTCTAACTTCAAAAATGATGAACTTATATATAAACTTTCACGTTCTATTTAACCCCTTAGCGGAAGAATTTCAAAAATCCTTCCTTAGTTCTCACGTACGTTATATAATAACTCCTGTGCAAAATTTAATGCCTCTATACCCACCGTTTATGCTGTGTGTTGTCTGTAAATCTCTGTTAAGGATTTTATTAAGTAGATTTTCTGTCTTAAAAATAACTGAAATTATCAAAACAAGTTTGTGTGTTACGTTCTCCTCCTAACCCCTCCTATGACCACCCGCAAACATTTCTGTGCTCAAAAATAAAGCTATAGGAAAGAGGGCGATTAGTTCTACAGAGACCTACGCTTTTTGTCAATTCGTATGGCTGAATTTTACACTTCTCTCACACTTGTGATAGATAAAGTATCACAACAAAATTTAATGGACTGAATATATAGATTGTAATTCTGGACCAATTGAACGCTCTTAAGCACCTTTTACACGACGCAATATACGTGCAATAATCGTGTGCGATGCCGATTAGGAACTAAATTCCAAGTGAGAAATTTTAGTGAAATGTGGGTCTCAAATATATTTAATACATTGTAATATCTACACTCACTGCTAACACTGGATACTTTACTCGGGTTAAAATACTGTTAACAGTGTATTATTTTAGCGTGTTAACCAATTTTTCTGTATATTTTCTAAATCGGGATATTAAAATATCGTGAATATTCTAAAATATTGCTACTATAAAAAATTATTTATAAGTATTGAAACATGCTGTAAATAAAACATTATGTTTATACAAACATGGAACTAACTGTTAATTTTTACTAAAATATAAATAAAACTGTATACTACTTCCATAAAAATGTTTTTTTATTCTGTGTTCAGCGCCGGAGTCGTGGTAGCAACGACAGTTATAATTCTATATATTTAAACATATTAGATGATTAATATTTTGTAACTTACTGCAGATCAAAATTATATTTTTTTTTGTTTAATCTTTTAGCATGTGTGACTGAGTGATCACCTACAAATATATGAAATCTCTTCAAAGTGCGCGGTTGTGTAAAGATCAGAACTTTAAATCTTGAATATACAGACAAAATATAAGAAAATGTCAAATTTAAAGTTAAATATATTATGACACGAAACTTTTGTCTTCATGTGTGTGTTTTCATATGACAATGCACATAATGCAAAACTGAAATATGTTGTTGCTTGGACTGTAGAATTGAAACTTGTTTCTCTGTAAATTTCTGTAAATATGTCAATGTTGCTTTAATTGTAA
The DNA here is from genome assembly GCA_003012365.1 of Medauroidea extradentata. NCBI lineage: Eukaryota > Metazoa > Arthropoda > Insecta > Phasmatodea > Phasmatidae > Medauroidea > Medauroidea extradentata. The sequence goes on along the minus strand of PNEQ01099147.1, from coordinate 9,354 downwards.
ATGCAATTGTGGTTTTTCTAAAGAGTTGTACAGTTAAACTTAAGCAAATGTTAATGAAAAGTATATTTCCTAATGTACATAATTTAACCAAATTGTAACTTAAAAGCCGACAACGTGGTGTTATGAATCTTGTTACTGAAATGTTCTATAATTTGGATGTGATAAACGTTGCAATTATAAATGTGATTATTATTCTACACGTATTACGCCTTATAGATGCCAAAATTTGTTTATTTTTCAATAGAACAGGATGAACTCACAGGAATGAAAAATTAACATCAAAACCTTTCTAGTTGTTTTAAATTCAATACAAACCATAGAGATGGTGAAATACAGAGCAAAGTTTTGTCAACCTTTCTCATGAAACTTTTCTCATTACTTGATGCTAATTTCCCCCAGTAGGCCTATAATTTAATATTTTTATCAGATGATTGACAAAAATTTACATTAAAAAGGAATCAGTTGTATGTTTTAGTATCTTTTAATTGACTATCACTACAAGCAAGCATGACATGTGTCCACATTTTTAGCACTTTTGGCGTATGTCATGCGGCCAGGATTATACACACACAGACAAACATTCCGCCAAGTATTTATTGGAAATTAGAGACAGAAAGACAACACAATAGTTGCTCTGATATAAGTACGATTGCATGGGCAAGGGACAAGTTGACTCATGTGATACCACTGTGGGCTCTGCAGATGGAGATGTAAGCACAGCAGATTCAGGAGCAACCAGGGTTTCATCACAGAAAACTGGTCCTGCCTGCTTGTATAGTGCGTTACAGTGTGCAAACGCCATACTATAGACTTCTAACACAGAAATACAGACAGCAATAATATATTTCCAGATCAACTTCCAACCAGCCATTAAGCCATTTGTATTGCATCAGGCGGACAATGAGCGAAGCGACTGCCACGCCATCAAGCAATACGGGTTCATGCCACAAATTATCCCTGTCAGCTTTCACAACCCCCAACTAACTTCGACTATGGTCAACCAATCAGTGTTCATGGTGACACAGTATTCCACAGGCAACCTTCCTGTAGCTTGGCGAATCTTGAAATTGCCATACTAACTCCTTCAATGCATATTTGTACTGTTTTAGTGCAGACTATAATCTACTTACTTGTTTATGCGTGTATAATAATTCGAAGATTATCTAAAAACTCTGTTCTCGTCTGTTGCTGGACTGAGTAGGCGGTGCTTATTATGACAATGTTTCCCTAAAGAGAGGGGAATTTCTACTGCCCTTTCCTCAGAGTTGTCAGTGAAAAATAAATATGTAGATTGAGGCGTTCGTCCCTTCTCTCCCACAGTGGCGCAAACGCTCGCCCTCATCATGACTGTAACCATCTACCGCACAGGAATGTGTCGTTTACGATGGCACCACTGCTCGCTAAGGCCGCTGCTCTTCAGGCGGCGTACTTAACACTTTTCGCACAACATCCTTCGCAATAATACAGCATGAACATCACTCGAACTTACTACTTATAGCAAGTAAGGAGACTTGTATAGACTGTAGTGTCCACATCGTTATCATCATGTTTTGAATCAATGTTGTCTTTCATTGCTGGCTGGACGCAATCCGGCTGAAGTGAGGCCATCGACAGCTACCTTGATGAGACGTTACAGATGGCGAAGTCGAAAAACACGTCATTGATATTTCGGCAATATGTTGAGACACGTTCTTCAGATGATTAGAGCTCTTCGGATAGTAATACACTTGCTGGTGTGCCATATCAATGATAGGTCTTCTGATATCTATTGTTCTGCTTTGAAGCATCTCAGGTCTTGACTTTTTAAGTATGCTGTACATATTCTGATGCATGACTTGCATAAAACATGCTAATTAGATGCTCTAAGCAAAAACAGTGTATGTAAAAGGCAACCACAGTTTCCATTCTACCAACTACTGGGTTAGAACGAGCGATAAACTATGTGTAGTTTGTATGTAACTGCCATTACAATATTCCTTGTACAGGTGTAGGTAGCCAGCATATATATGGCTATGTAGTGAGCATTCAAGTAGTAAAGGCATTATACCAGCATAAACGCTTGGCTCGGCGAACTGTGTATATCTAAGAATGTGAACTACTAATTGATAATTCAGTTTGTGTATTAACACAGTGGAGGAATTTCTGCCAACATTGGAGTTTTATTTCAGTTCAACATTCACTTCCAGTAGAAAGTGAAGACATACCTTTTACACACCAGCTGCATGTTCTGCATTATAAAAGTCAATTCATGTTGACATTTTTCGCACAATACCCACTGCTGGTCACAGGACAATCTTACCATGTAACGAATCAACATCTTCCATTGTCCGCTTGCATATCTGCAACTTATGCCCTTTTTCACAGTACACCGAACCATTTCCTCTTTCAGTATCCTGCCATGTAAATAAGGGCATGCAGGATATTGTTGTATACGGTATTTATGTCATTTGACTATATGGAACCATTTTCTTAGTCTCAAATAAGACCGTCTGAATTCTTGGCCAGTTATTCGTTGGTTCTCTTGATATTCTTATCAAAAAATTTCCGTTGTTAAAGAGATAGGAGGGATTGGTTTCTCAACTTTACCAATTCTCGTTTGTGAAACACTTGTAAAGGTGTATAGTAGTAAGGGGTTATGTATGATGAGATTGACAATAAAATAAAATATAATTTGTAGTGTGTTTGTGGAGACAAAATATTAGCTTGAGATTTATTAGGTCAGTTTTAGGATAAAGAAAGGTGTTGTTGTTTACCTTTCTCTGGAAGACACTGGAAAAACAACATTTAACCTTGGAATAAAGCAGCCCTCTGAAAGTAATTAAATTTATTGAAGAAAATTTGAAAATATTGAATTGAATAGTGCTGACATAAATTAATAGAATAAACTCTGTAAGCGGATTAAATTAGTACTAATACACCCTTATCTGTGTAAGTCAAATCTAAATTAATTAAAACTTAAATAATATAGCTTCAAATGAATCTTGCATCAGTTAAATGTTAAAATAAATGTAAAATAATTAATTATGAAGCAATTAAATGCAAGATATTAGGTGCCGAAAATAAGCTATAAATGACTGTTTCCGCGACGAAAATTAAAGTTCAAAATACAAAATTATTATTCCTCTTTACACTAAAACACTTCAATACCCTCTCAGGGTTCTTAGTACTTCCTCGGCTAAGCTTAAGTCCTCTAGAAAAATCAGGACTACTGGTTCAGGATAAGCCATAATATACCAAATTAAACAAGTCTCTTCCCAAAATAATTAAACATCCAAATAAAATTGGATGTTTACAATCGATGAAAAGTCAAAAATTGGTGTATAGTGCGTGAAACTAATTAAAGTTGGATCGGCGTCATACCAATCAGCGTCCTGCTGCAAATGGCGCCATCAAAACGTCCCGCCGCGTCTTCAAAATCTTGAGCACTAAGAAAATAAAACATAATTAAGATACGTGGGTTCTTCTCAAACTCCACACGTCCTTCCTAGACTTAAACTTGGTCTTTGATCACAGCAAAGAAATATAATAATCATTAGGAAGGCGCTAGATATTAACTAGCGTAGCAAACATGAAAATTCACGCAATATCGGCTTCGATGTCCATCTCTCGGCAACCCCCTCGCTCGCGGCTGTTCTCTAGCCTTCGCGATGGTTTACCATAGTGGTATTTAGATTGGAGATAGTCATAAACCGAGACGAAAGAAAAAAACAATAAATAAATTAAAAGAAATTTAATATAAAATTACCGTTTTGGATGTGAGTTCTAACAAAAATTAAAAAAATACTAATAAATAATTTTTTTAACTAGCTAACTAACTAACCAGGTAGGAACGTTCATCAACTAACCTTAGTAATTCAAAGAGAAATATATTATACATAGATAATAAAAGAAAATTAAAACAATATTAAGTACATTAGGTTAGCATAGCTAAGAAATGAACGAAAAATATTAATTACATGCAATAAAATAAATAACAATAAACTTCAAATATTATTTTCTATAGCGAGGTCATTCGGAATAAAGTGAGCACTAAAGATTCAACCTTTGAAAAATATCACTTGCCGTTACTGCATATAAGTCACCACTAACAAGAGTTACTTTACTGCTTGTATGGTTGGTAGCGATTTATTGTACGTAGTTCCGTGTATTTTCCTATTTGAATACAACATTAGTGAAAGAACATATGATGAACTCGACCTGTCTGTATTTAATACACTTCAAAATATTTACTTATGATCTTATTGACATTCATACTTACAGTATAATTAGACTCAATTGGCGCGAGAATAATGTGACGTTATCGCCGACCTCGAGTCATCTTGGTCGTTACAGCTAGCTCCGTGCTTCAGACAGTTCATAACTCCATCAACAGGTGGCATCAGAGTTAGGTTCTCGCCTCCAAGTTGCATAATTTGCGTGCGCTTGTCCGTTGTGCGTATATACACATTCAAAAGTATTCGAAATTACTTTGAGTATTACTACCGAAGTGATGTGAAACCATCGGTAATCTGTAAATTATGTTTTACGTTTGCCTGTCTAGAAACAACATACTTTTTATTTCACATGTTAAGAAAATACGTTATTTATTGATCCTGAAGTGCGTCGTCGTTGTTCGTTGCAGTAGAACTGAACGAAACTTGAATTATTGAATAGCGTGTTTCATGTCTGTTGTAGTGGCGGTTTTGCGTTACAAATTCAAATAAAATATGCCCTCATTTACGAAATTCGAAACGGCAATAGTGCACGTTGTTTAGATTAGTCGATGGACAGAAACCAGACATTAACTCGCAGGTATTTATAACTAAAATTACTTTTTTTACGTCTTATATTCAGCCCCCGTGCATTTAATGAGTATATATTGTAGCTAAAATTGATCGGAGCAGTTTAATGTAGTTGTAAACATTGCACGATCCTATGTAAATAAAAGCACGTGGCAATGTTGATGTTTACATTCAGCGGAAATATGAAAACTTGCAGGAAATAGAAATTAATAAGGGCTTTTTTGAGTGTTCACTTTATTCCGAATCACCTATAACAGTGCAGCATTTCAATGGATAAACTCAAACATAACTAAACCGACAGTTTAAATGTGTTTCATTTTATATGTATTCAAAAGTGCGCCTGTGTATCTTCACAATCTTGTCCCAACAAAATTTGGGATGAGCTGTTTGTGTTGTGTCAAATATATTGTGTACATGTCAGCAGGAATATTTATTAGACGAAATTTAGATCCTGCAATCAATTATCTGCTATCTACTTCGCTCGTTCTTCTTACTCACATCGAAACCATCAATGAGGTCTTACTTATGAAGGTATCTGGACTCGGTATCGGTTTTGGTCAGCGCTTAACATCGAGGTCTTTACAGCTGGTGAGTGGTGACATGTAGTGAGAATGGAGCAGCGCCAGAATGAAGGGGTGGGGGATCCCGAGAAAACCCGCTCAATAACGGCATTGTCCGGCACGATTCCCACATGCAGAAATCCAGAGACCTACTTCACCGGGGATCAAACCCGAATCACCTTGGTGACAAATTGTCTGACCATTCGGCCACCGCGGTCCACAGAATCTAGAGCAGAGGCAACACGGAGTGCATTCACGTGTGTTTTGGTTTTGTTGTTGTCGCTGCACATACGACGGGGTCATTCACTGCAAACAACGTGCACCGTATGTTTGTAGTTCAATTTTCATGCCTGTACTGAGGCGGTAGGTAGACAGATTTCCGCTACACTCCAATGTTTCACATTTTTATTTACAGAATTTTAAAATTTTACCAATCAAATACTCCAATAAGGCGAGTGATGTCGAGTCTTAAGTCTTAAAGCTTAGTTTTTGTTAGTGTTAAGCTATTTACGTGCCTGTAACGGCAACGAGGGGTTATCATAAATGCCGACATTCGACCAACATTTCTACTGGAATATTCAGCTACACTGTGGTTGCACCTTACTGGCAGTCAACTTGTTGCTAGGCTTGCAGCATTGGTAGGCCTATATTGTCTGCAGTTCAACAGCCAGAAGTAATAGAAGATATCACTCACGGTCAGAGAACAGATGTGGCTACAGAATGACGGCGAGCCACGACATCTCACAAGAAATGTGCGGGACCACGAGAGCGCAGCTTATCACCATCGATAAATGTCTGTTACTTCACTCCTTTTGTCTTTTGTATATGGGGATTCTTCAAAGCGTTGGAATATCATACACCTACTGCAATGTAGTAGGAAGTGAGCATTTCGAACAAAAGGTTGAATGAAACTGTTTCATAGCTGCAACTTTAAGTTTTGTTATGCTTTCATTAGTGACATATGTATCCATACCAACCACGCACTTGCAAAACCTGTGAACAAATTCCAACTAGCCAAAATTATTTTAGAAATTTCCCTGTTCACGCCATAGTGTACTATACCTCTGCCCTCTCATCACAACAAATAATGACTAATCCATTAATATGCTTCGTCTGCCAGCTAACAAGCGTGGTTGCAGAACTTTCATAACAGCCAGAATTAGGCTGCTATACAGAAACCTTTATTTCTTTTTTTCTACCACATTTCTTCAAAGTATGCTATTAACTACAAGTACACTTCAAGGCGCAGTGCAGTTTTTGGGCCTATTTGTCATTTGTTAACTTCCTGTTTGTAAGCGAGGTCATAAGAGTCGGTGAGGATGACGTGAGATGGAAGGACAACACAACATCCGTGACGGAACCAGGATTCTAACCCAGGACCTTTCACACCGTATACCGGCGTCTAACTGACTGCGCTACGGAGGCCAGTTTCTTGTCTGTGTGTTGCGATATTATCACTCAGCATGCAACCCCGTATTTCAACTAACTTCAACCAACTTGTTTACCTCCGGTTGCTTGGCGTGTTACCATACCATGTTTTTTACACGAAAACTTTGGGTTCTAGAGAGTTGCTAAGAACGCACGTTAACTAAACACGACGATGGCAACCAATATCTATTTTACATCGTGTTAAAAATGCTGTATCCAATAATAGCATTCCCACTACTATATTTTACATGCTGTGGGTAACTACGATGTCCCATATACAGTATGAGGCTGAAAAGCCTCGCTAATGTGCTATCCCCCTCCGCTTTTCAAAGACGCCGTTCATGTGACTTGTGTTACGTTCAGTTCATATATAAGAAGCACTTTAGTGATCAACCTGAACGCAAATTTACACTCAGCCAGGTCTGGTGGGAATCGAGCACAGTAACTTTCGTACAGTAAGCCAGTGCACAGCCAGCTACACTTCGTAGGTTGGCTCTTCTTGACCACTTTGACCTGCGTGAATTTTATATATATGTATATATATATATATATATATATATATATATATATATATATATATATATATATATATATATATATATATATATATATATATATATATATATATATATATATATATATATATATATATATATATATATATATATATACAGGATGTTGGAATTTATTTGTTTGTGGACATACGTCATTGCTCATGTTTTGTTGACCAAACATGTATTGAAAAACAAAGTGATAAATTACAAATAAAATACACAACAGACACAGAAAATGTAAGCAAAACAATCCCAGAGGAACTTCATCAGTTTTTTTTTTTTAATTATAAATTTCAGCAAGAATTCTAAATATTGAATTCAGTCAATAGTTTAATAACACCCAAACACAAAAGACAGACACAAAGATAAACCAGATTCCCAACATGAGAAAAGATGGATAAAATACATAAATAGTGGACAGTGTACAACAAATAAAAAACAAGAGACAACACAAGTTAAAATCGACGAAAGAATGCAACGTTTCTGGGATTGAGATCTATCCCCGTCTTCAGGCTGAGACACAGCTGGCGGAACACCAAGATACGACTAGAAAATTGGGGCTTATATAGCCTGGATTGTCTCAAAGATGCTCGGCTAATAGTAGCAAAGTGTGATTGGCTGGGCTCCCGGCCAATGAGATGCAAGTATTCTCCTGATTGGCTGAGCACCTTGTAGTGATGTTGCCTGGTGTTCTGCCGAGACTGTTAAACATAAATATGTTTGTTTTATTTAATTATTTTTCTATAACACTGTCTCTTTTTTTATCAAAGGTATCCACATATTTTTTAGTTCAATGCTCTGTTGGCTTATTATGTTTTTGTTACTGGCTATGTAAGCTGATTCTTTAATTTTCCTTTTAATTCTGTCTTTTTCCTGACTTATTGGGTTAGCTGAGTCCCAGAGAATTTTGTGGCTTTTTTCCCATGCATGTTCAGCAATTCTGGATTGCTGTGTTTCGCCCTTTTGTGTGTTGTTCTTGTGTTCTTTGACACGAGTGGATAATGTTCTGCCAGTTTCAGTTATGTATGAAGAGCCACATTCGCATGGCATTTTGTATAAGCATTCGTGGTTCTGTTGAATATCTACTTTAGTTAGAATGTTTTTTACCGTGGAACTGGAACGGAATGCTGTTCGTAGGTCGTATTTGTTGGCCAGCCTTCTTATTTTTTCAGAGAGTCCACTGACATACGAAATAATCAGAGTTCTAGAAGGTGGTTTGTCTGCGGTGACTTCGCACTGTGGCGAATTTGATTCTTTTAACTGCTTCGCAATGATAAATCTGGGATATTTGTTGGCCATAAATTATTTTCTTAGGTGGCACTTTTCCTCAATTAATGTTTTCTTGTCTGAGCAGATATTTTCTGCTCGGTTGGCTAGGGTGCGAACAATGCCCGACTTTGTACTTGTTGGATGGTTGGATTAGAAATGCCGGTATTGTCCAGTATGTGTCGGTAGTAGTATGATTATGGCGGTTCTGGGACATGGAGCCGGAGTGTGGAGCCCGGCCGAGTGTGGAGCCCCCCGCCATGTTGTGACGTCACGGCCCCGGCCGCCATGTTGGATGACAGTGACCTTGACCTTGACCTTTAACCTTGACCTTGAGTGTCAAATTACCAAAATTTTCGAAAATTTCAAAAAAATTCAAAATTTTCAAAAAATTTCAAAATTTCGAAAAATTCCGAAAAAAAATATTACCTCCATCTTGTTTCCGGTCACCATATTGTTTCCGGCCGCCATCTTGGTGTTTCTTCCAAAAAAATTTCGATTTCACATTCCATTATAACCCCGCACGTATTTAATAAAAAACTTTTTAATAAAATTCTTTTTAATAAAAACTTTTTAATAAAAAACTTTTTAATAAAAAAACTTTTTATATAAAAATTATTGAATTAAACCAATTGCCGGCACGTCTTACCCGGACGAGCACCATCGACACACTGACGCCCCCCACCACTTTTTACTTGTATATATTAACTAATACCCCCTCCCCCTTCCCCTATCACGTACTTTAATTTAATTGGCTGTTAGTCA
>PNEQ01099146.1:14865-63943 GCA_003012365.1 Medauroidea extradentata | reverse complement strand
AAAAATGTTTATGTTAAATAAAAAATTTCAAAATTTAAATTTTTTTTGGTACTTTTAGAAATTTATTTTAAACACAGAAATATTTTATAATGTGTTTGTATATGCTTCAAGCCGTAGACGGTGACGTGTAGTTTTGATGAGATTTTTTCCATTTCATTGTATTTACTGGTTTTCAAGTTTTGTATGAAGTAAAAATATGTAAATTTTGACTTTGAAGTGACATTACGGGAAAACTAGATGAGCTAATTTTTTTCCGTTAGATATTAACGTTCTCTGAAGTAATGTCTACAAAACTAACACTATTTTATACAAATATAAAATTATGAATTTTTCCCCACTTGAACGCCCTTAAGCAAAGTTCATTGTGTGCTTCTAGAGTAGTTTCACACGAATCCCGTGAGTAGTTTTTCAAATACAACAGGATGATAAAGCTGTTTCTAGCCATTTTGAGGAGCTTGGAAATGATTTTTCTATTCGACGTAATGCTTTGAAACGACTCTTCAATCATCGTTTGAAGTGTATTTTCTTTAATTACATAGACACATTGGGCATATGAGGAATAGATTCTTAAAAAAAAAATAATAATTTATGAACACGCTGCAACACATTTTAAGCGCGTGGTAGGCGAGGACCTTAAGGTGTCCATTTCATGGAATGTACGGTATTTTGTTTATTGCAAAAGACGTTTTACCATGTAAAGAGTAAAAGCCCTCATCACTCATCATACAACAGTTCTACCCGGGTTCGATTCCTGGCAGTTTATTAGTCGAATAATGGCCATGGGAAACACGTCAGACATTGCCGTTAACAATGCGGATTTTCTCTGTGTTCCCTCTTTTCCTCCACCTGTACATTCTGTCGTTGCTCCATGCTCACAACACATAACCTTTCACTAGCGCTCCATGCCGTCTGGTTGGACGTATCTTGAGAGAACGAGTCCAAGATATGAGGTAACGGTAAGGACGACACAGTAGCAACATCGTGCCTCGCCCTAGCCTCTAAGCGCTAGTCACTGAACTGGCGTGTTGTCTTCTCACCAACAACAACTAGCCTCTCAGTGGCGACCCTGTTATTTAAGGGCGTGGTCTACCGCAATATTCATCACAATTTTTTTTATTTTTTATTTCTACAGGATACTTTTTTTCTCTTATTTAAGACACAAAATGTGACTAAATTTTGCTCTTATGAAATTTTTTTATCTCTCATAGTTTTCGCGTAATGGCTTGCTAAAGTCATATTTTGCATGTTTCCGTTTTAACGACTACACTAAAACCAACTGATATACCAAACTCAAAAAAATCACAGTGGATAAAGTCATTGCAGCCTACAATGACATGCTCATAAAATTAAAGAATAAAAACTATTTGAATTTTTAAAAAATGCTGAAACTGAAAATAAAAATTAAAAAATTTCAATATTTTTTAATACAAATAATATTTATTCTTTAATTTCATTAGCATGTCATTGTAGCCTGCAATGTTTTTATCCACTGTGATTTTTTTTTTTTTTTTGAGTTTGGTATATCAGTTGGTTTTAGTGTAGTCGTTAAAACGGAAACATTGAAAATATGACTTTAACAAGCCATTACGCGAAACATATGAGAGATAAAAAAATTTCATAAGAGCCAAATTTAGTCCCATTTTGTATCTAAAATAAGAACAAAAAATACCTGGTACAAATAAAAAATAAAATAATGATGATGAAAATTGCGGTAGGCCGCGCCCAACGCATTATTTCAGACAAAGGTATGTTATACCTGTCTACACCATTGTTAAATCTTCTAAGTTTTACATTTTTATGAATTGTGTGGTTTTAAACCCATATCTTTTAAAAGTCGTTTTTAATTTGACGTGATACCAAAACATACTACCGCCTAGTGCCGTATAAAGAGACGTCCAATAATTAGATATCGATTAGGCAACAAACGTTTCATCGAATCGTAATGAGCAGTTCAGATTTTATCGACTATTGAACATTCCATTCGTTCGCTCAACATCTTATATTTCCATACCCCGTAAGGCTTGGTACCAATCGCATTATCAGATTGTGTTATTTTTCGCTTTAATGAAGTTCTGAGAAGAAAAATATGAAATATGCTTATACAGCGTGAACTATATTAACATTGCGTTACAATACAAATATCTCAGTTAAATTTTAACTTATATTTAAGCCACAATCAGTACAGCAAATCTATCAATGTATGTATGTATGTATGTATGTATGTATGTATATATATATATATATATATATATGTATATATATATATATATATATATATATATATGTGTGTGTGTGTGTGTGTGTGTGTGTGTGTGTGTGTGTGTGTGTGTGTCTGTGTAAAAATGTTTTCCACCAAAATGTCGAACAATTCCTTGTAAAAATTAACAAATATAATGAAAGAATTATGATGACATGATGTTGCCAACAATTTTCAAGCATTTTTAAAACCTTTGTTGGAAACACGTGTTATTTGCAGTGTTGTTACCAGTGTAGACGGGGCTTAAGTGTCCTCAGAAATGTCAACATCTACTGAAGTCATGTACTTGGTAATCACGTGGCAGGAGGCTGGGGGCGTGATCGTGCATGATCGTGCGCGCGCAGGACCGGGTTCAAAGGGAAGCGGGCGCTGTGACGTCATGAGTCTGGCCTGGTGACGTCACGGGCCGGCAGCCGGTTTAACCGCGGAGAGAGCAGAGAGACGGCCAGTAGCGGTGCGGTAGTCACAGGAGTAAGTTGTGTTGTAGTGCGCAGTGCTGCTATCTCTTGGCGTCATCTTCAAACACGTATTACTGGTGAGTGCGACGTTAACAGTACAGCTTCTTAACTTAACGGCTTCAGCCGGGGCTTACACAATTTTTAAGATAATTATTTTTCAAAACATAAACTGAAGTCGATTTCGTAAAATATCTCTGTCACTTTGTTGTAACTAGTTCAGACTCCGTACTGTGATTTTTCCGAGACAAACTATAGCACGTTGGTAGCTGATCAAATAGTCAACGGAATTTTCGTATGTTGTTGAAGTAAGTATAGCCTTCGTACAGTTTGTCTCGAAAAATTACGTTACATAGTAAAACAAAATACCAACAAAATGTAAGAGCAATTTTACGTAATTAGTTATCGTCTGGGTTTATAAGAAAAGTAATAACGGTTTCGAAAGTAGAAACTCGGGCTTATTTCCTTGCTTTGGACCTTACTATTACTGTTGGTACATGATGAAATGAAGATTGTGGTTAGTGTTCCGTCATCGTGTGTTGCTACCTTCTTTATTTACCTCCCCGCATTGAGTGTGGCATCGTTGTTGTGTATATTGTTTTCAAAGGTTCTCCAGATTGATTTAGGGTTCTTATGTGAACTGAACTAGCATCGATTGTTGGTCGAATATCTTCCGCGCTGTACCTGATCTTAATAATTTTTCCATTAAGTGCGCCAAGTACAATGTTAACGATGACGGAAAGTTAGTTTGAAAGCATCAAGTCAATTAGAAAAATGTGTTTCGCAGCCCCTCAAAATGGCTATATAAAAGCTTTTTCAGCCTGTTATATCGAAAAAACAAAAACTGCGCGCAGTATTTGTGTGAAACCACTCTATAAACATGCAATGGACATCGCTTAAAACTTGTCACGAATAAAAATGGGGGGTTATCACTGTGAGCATTAGACGAGTGTTCTACGATACTACTGCACGTTGTTTGTGTCTTGCGGTAGAGGCGATACCACGCCAGATGAGCCGGTCAACTTAGCCCTTGGTGCCGAGACTCGCTCACACCAACACATAGGCGGGCGCCTTAATGTAAATTTTTTTTACCTTTGTTTTACGGCCATGTGCAAAGTCTGCAAAAAATTAAGTTAAAACATATCGCAGTAGGTAAATAAACTTATTATGTTTAAACTTAAGAGGAATACATATTCATTCCAGATTTTGTGAAATTAGATTTAATGAAGAAGACCGAGTCTCGTATCTGATGTTTGAAGTGAAGGCCCTAAACGTAACAGTACGTAACTAAAATGTTTTTCTAATCAGAAAAGTACTCCTTTTGCTCTAATCAGATCGCGAGTTAGAGGAAATGTTGTTTGGCATCGTGACGTGTTACATTTGTTCTGCTGTGCAGAGCATAGTTCCTCGACCTTAATGCGTAAGCCAGTCACTTAATACTAATTATTAGAACTTCAGTCGGTATTCTTAAGTAATTTGTAACCATGATATGACTGTGATTCTGTCCTTTGTTTCGTATGTCAACCACAATACTAAATTACCAGGTAGACAATTAAAGTACACTAAATATGACAATGTGACCAGTAAGTTCATGCCTACTTAAAGGAACAACAGTAACACGGCCTTGGGCATGCCAATTCCCTAGCAAGTGTGCTATTTACGTCCTTGTTTGTATATTTTCCTCACATGTTTTTGTTCTTCCGCGCGTATTTATTTCTAACCGCTTAGCGATTTCACGTAGCAGTTTCCTCTCTGTTTCTTCAAGGACGGGATTTAATAAATTCTGTAGTCTATCTATATGCCGGTGTTTACTATAACTGATTCACGATTAAGACAGCACTTTTAAAGACCTTCATGTCCGAAACAATAATAAAAAATAATATTTATTGTGACCTAGGAAGTAAACTTTTAGTACGATGCAGTCTACTCACTTTGATATTTATGGTGGTGTGTTAGAATTGAACAGTGACAGGAAACGGTTGGATATCAGTAACGGGAAATTAACTAGGCTTTAAAAAGTGCTCACCTTATCCCGAACTGCCTATACCGATACTGACGTATATATGGTTTTTGATAATGCTGCTTACGATTGATTTGCTACCACAGTAAACGATAGTTTGCTATCTAATTTGAATTTTTTTTTCGGATTGAAAAAAAAAGATCAAATTTTTGGATATGTAGTTTTATCAGCGATGGTCACGACAGCTTAATGATACTTGATGATGATTTTTTTTACGTAATACTGACATAGGCTACGCAATTTATCTCCTTACCTCTCAAGACTTTTACGTTTGTGGTATTAATCATTTAACCCTCACACGTTTATGAACATATGTTCCTTCTAGTATGTCGGTTGCAGCAGTTACTATAGCGTTCGGTTTCTCACGATCTCGAAATTTCAAAATGGATCCTGCGATGATTATTAACAAAGGCCATGGATGTGTTCTCGCACAGTTCATGTCCTTCTGTGAAGTTGTAACAGTCCCCAATGACCTCGCTCTCAACGCAATTTAAATAAAACTCTACAATTATTTTGATAACATAGAGCGGTATCTCACTGCGATTTTGCCGGTTGTGTTACGTCGCCACTTATTATACGAAACAATTTAGAGTGGAATTATTTATCGAAAATACGCTGTAACCGACTGTCTCAAAGTATACCTTAGAATTGGTCTTATCAGATTTTATAGTAAATAGGTGTTGTGTTTAGCCAACCGAATTCGCATTAGACTATGCTGGAAACACAAGAGATCGAGAGGTCAGACCTCTAGCCTCTCACCAAGACGACCGGGGTTCGATTACCGGATTTTCGCATGTGTGAACTGTGCCGGACGATGCCGTTGGTCGGCGGGTTTTCTCGGGATATCCCGTTTCCCCGCCCTTTCATTCCGGCGCTGCTCCACACTCACCTCATGTCACCCCCACCAGTGCTAAAGACCTCGATGTTAAGCGCTGACCAAAAATCTCTTCACTCACAGTAGATCGACAGACGCGACGCAAAAGCCACGATGCGACACTTACGATAATCGTTTTACATTTTCCTTGCCTTGCGGCGAGAACTAAAACATAATGATACAATATCTCAATGTAGGCCTAAATAGTTCCTTGCTAAATGCTACCACGTTCTTGCCTTGTACGACAACCATTGGTGTTTACTAGGTTAGTTTTAACATATGTCAATTCCCAAGTGCATTCCACGTGCGAAAATATTGTTATTACATAGAATAGTTGTGACTGTGTTATGAAAAAAAGATCAATTTATGTCTTACAAAATAATATTCACGTCTAGAGGAATCTGACAAACTTACTAAGTACGATTAGGGCCTACCTCATATTAATGAAAGTATGCCACTGATTTCTAAGTAAACCATAATAATCACCTTGAAGGCATTCGCCATACTTCAATGTTATTTGTATGTAGATTTGAGGGTTGATTGACTCTTTCTTGCATAACACTAACCAGTTGTGATTCGCTTATTTTAACAAATCAAAATATCATTAAAAATAGGCTAAGTAAACAGCAATTTACTACTAACTTACCAGTTTCACCAACATTAGGGTACAAAATTAAAGTCGTTTTTATTCTTTGCGGGTGAAATGTTGAGAGCGAGGGTTACATGAATTATAGGTGAAACCTTTATTTGAAATTTATATGTTTTGGAAGTAAAATGAGCGAAAACGTGGTGTCAAAAGTGCTCCAGAAAGTCGCCACTAGAAAAAAAATGTTAGCTCGAAAAGTTGGCCGTAACTGTTATCTAGGATTGCTCTTTATATATATATATATATATATATATATATATATATATATATATATATATATATATATATATATATATAAAATTTTAAAGATTTTCTTCGTGAAACTATAAATTTTCAGTTAATTTATTTAACATTGGTATTTCCCTCCCTTGCTGAACAGGTTCTTGCATGCATTATACTTACATTATCGTTTTGAGCTGGGCGTGTGTTTGTGTGAGTGAGGCACGGTTCTAAGGGCTATGTTGACCAGCTCCTGTGGTGCGGTATTACCTCTACCGCAATACACTGAAACAACTCGCAGTGATATCGTAGATCACTCGCCTGACTGACACTTTCAGTGGTGACCCCATCTTTTTATTGGTGGAAAATTTTAAGCAAAGTTCATTGCATGGTCCTAGATAAGTTTCACACGAATCCCGCGAGTAGTTTTTCAGATATAACAGGTTGAAAAGCTGTTTTTAGCCATTTTGTGTGGCTCCGTAATGTTTTTTCTAATCGACATGATGCTTTGAAACGACTGTCCAGTCATCATTTGGAGTGTATTTTCTTTTCGCACATTGGGCATATGTGGAATAGTTTATTTAAAAAAAACAACTGGAATTACGAACACGCTTAAACGCATTTTAAGCGCGTGTTAGGCGAGGCCCTTAAACATTATCGATGTTTTTCGTTTACATTGTGATGTTCCCAGTCGCTTGTCATTGCCCGTGAGTAGGACTATTTATCAGCATTATGGGGTAAGTGCACAAAATGTGCATCGCTTGGCGTGTGCTTAGAGATTTTATACACATTGCGTAGGATAGACAGGAAAATTCTCAGTAGTAGTGTAATATAGTTCTTGCAGGATTCCTAACCCGGCTATATTCGGAATATTGTTTCGTAATTATACGCATAATAGCCATCATTTTTGTTTCCGTCCGTTATCTTGATTCTAAGCTACCTTCATATTTATGTTCCGCCCAGCATTTTTTCCCTTATTAGTTTTATAGTTGCTTTAGCTTTGATAATTCGCGTGGTTACTTGACTAATCGTCTGCGCGTCTTCTAGGTCATTCGCGATAAAATGAGCACTTTTGGATACCTTGTTATGTGCAACAATTAAAATGTATCATTTTTATTTTGACCGCGAGCGTTAAACTCTTGAGTCTAGTACAATCTATATACTTTATTTGTTATCGATGTTGCCTTGTTTATATTACAGAGCGGCGGGAAACTATACATTTTCTGATAGGAAAATAATGGTTAGTGCTTGAAAAGTGCTCACTTTATTCTGAACCACGAATACTGGGCTATTCCACCAGGGGAGCTCATAACACTACCCATTGTCTTAGGTCTAGTTCAATAATTGCATGCTAGACTGCGTTGGAGTTGTATTTACTGAAGTTTGTCAATCTGTTTTTTGAACCTTTTGTACAACTTTTTAAGCTTTTTCGTCTTGTTTTAGCTTTCAATACATTTAATGTGACACATTTCTTAATATGTATTTGAGCGTGCTTAAATTTAAATATTTTCTCCTAAAGTAGCATTTTTTTATTTACTCTTCTAAAATACTTTCGTTTTATGTAATATTTACATTGTATTGGTGGTCAACATTATTTAAAATGGTTAGCTTATGTTACTGTTCTTATATGTTTTTCCTTTAGGTTGATTTTTTCTTTTATTTTGTGATCGTTTTGTTTCTCGTGTAGTGAACGTTGCGTATGGTTTATGTTAGATCTCGCAGTTGTGTTAACAGTGTTTGAGTGAACAAATTTTTTTAGAGGTTGTTAATGTGACATTGTAGTAGTACAATTTTGTAGCGTGCCTCCCCTGTAATAAGTTTAGGCCATAAATTTTTGTCAATGTTTGTCGTCAGGAATCATCTCCCGAAAAAGTCGTTCTAATTAAGACTCGCCATGTATCATTCCAAATTTTCAGCAAATTACTTTATATTTTGGGAAGGCTATTTATAAAACATTGAAGCTATAGGCTACATAGTTTCTTCATAACGTTCATTATTGCAGACAAGTGAACCAACAGTTGTTTTTGTTGAACGTGTCTTCTTTTCATATGAACTACTGTCTTGCTACTCAATATTTGAGTAGCACGTACACATTCGACGTAGAAATGGCTTTCCGCAGGGAATACGTGACGTTACTAAGAGTGCATTCACGTCAAAGTGAGATCGTGAAAGAAGTGTCGATGTGGCATTTTCCAACGACTGATTCAACAGACGTAGTGATAAGTGACTATGTAAATGGTGCGTAGCGGGGAAGTACGCTTGTTAATAGCGAATTCCCACTTTCGCCATAAATAGCGCTCGCAGATACGTTAGGCAGGTTTCGAAACTCCGGCCAACAGGGAAGTGCGGCCAGTAGTCGGAATGCGTAGAGCGCCAGTGTTGCCAAATTAGTTCCGAGGAATACCGTTGGCTGGCGTTCCGGCACTTGCAATGGACGACTCGGCCAGTTGCATTTGCGCTCTGAATCACTGGCAAAAACGTCTCCTGCACTCACAATGCCGAGAACCTGTTCATGCTGTTCGAAAACAAATGAATAAAGCACACCACGTGGCTCAATGTTGTACGACGGCATATTTTATTACATGCACAATGTGGCAGACGCGCACGAAAAAATTTCCGTCTTGTCCTCCACGTCCAGGTATTGTTTTATGTTTGTTACGTCAATAGAATGTCGAATAATGTTTAAACTACTCGGGATTTTAACTTGCGCCCGCAATATGCAGGTCAGAACAATAAGATATAAGTGGCGTGCAAGAGGGGACTAACTATAGAGCTGTGTTGCCACATTGTGCATATAAAATGCCATCGTAAAACATGTTGCAACTAGCATTTTGGTCTTCAGTTAAGCCAAGGATTCTCGTGTTGAGATTATTATGCATTAGTTTCTGAACATACTGTATAGTAAAATGGATTGAAAGTTAACCTATGATATACTCCAAGTCGAACCATTAGTTTTTTTTTTTTTTTTTTTTCACAACCAGCAATTGCAGAAATAATTTAATTTCGCATTCGATTAGTAGAAACTGAAAAATTTCGCGTATTCAATGACCTGCAGGCTAGAATCCATTATACTGTGTAAAATCAAGCCCCGACCATTTGTCCACTAGCTGCTACTCAGTATAACAGACAATGAATGAATAGACAGAGCTTGAGTATGCATAGGACAGTGGATTATAGCCTACAGGTAATTGAATTTGCGAAATTTTCCAGCCACTGTCGATTAATATTTTTAAGTGATCATACTGTATACCTCGGAGTGCTAACACTAGCAAGGAGAGACATAGGCACGTTAAATTAAATATGACTCTGTCTGTGCCTGTTCAGGTGGTCTATTCTCCAACTTCACACCTGATAAACATAGTCACATGTGGCTGACTTTCGTGAGCGAAAGCGATACAGGTCATACTAAATTATATTTTCTCACTTTCAATGGCGTCTTTTGAATTTCTGCTTACTTAAATATATGTATCTTAAATTATGTAAACTCAATTTGTTCCTTTTTAGAATTATAAATGTTATAACATAAACTCGTCTCTAATAGAAAGTTAGTGTACTGCACTAAGAAATAGCACCGGCACTATATTAGTATCTATGACCAAGGGATAACAGCACGCGAGCAGAACTGAATTTGCCGTTTGCGTCGACAATCAAGGTTAATACACACAAAGCTGTAATTTACGAAACGCACTTCATATTTAAGGGAAAATAAAATTATATATTTCTGTCTTCATCCGCTTTAAATTTCAAACGCAATCCTTCTGCAAAACTATCAATGTTTTTTTAATGTTGCCATAATTTACGACCGGCATTTTGCACAACCAGAAACAAACTGTGTGTATATCCAGATTCTATTGTGAATCGGAATCTAACACAAACCTAACAGACGTCAGGTACGTACGTACATTATAAGTGTGGTAGAGAAGCCGGCTTTACTGGGCTGGTTGGAGCCTTCCAGTGAGCGAGGTTACGACTCTCGGGCAGCTGGCTGGTCTGTGTAGGTACAGGTTCGTCATTCCCTCTAGGACAGGAACCAGGTGTAGGACAACTACATGGGGGCTGATAACCTACCAGTGTGTGCCTGCTCTCTCGTCACAATGGGCCACTTTCTCCTTTGTTCTTCTTCCGCCTGTGTGAGCCCGCGCTGTAATTGGACCACGCAGACCGCGACCAAAAGTCCGCCAGCTACTTACATATTCCGTGTTTACAAGAAACAACCTGCCTCAGTCGCCTGACCAGGTTTCAAGCATAAGATCATATCTATTAACTCCATCACTCGCTTCAAATTCGTTCTAGTGTGTTCTTGAGAGTGCGTGGTGGATAATTAAACGCTGAAAACATCAAATGGTTTCTACTCTTTTTTTTTCCCCAATATGGATAAAATACTCGGGTATTTGCCAACTTTTTGAGTAAATATTTATACAGAATTACTAATTCGTTAAGAGTGATCTCTTGCGCCGCAGTTAAATGCACAAGGTTCCGGCGTCAGGGATTGCGCCTCAGAAGTTCCTAACACTGGAAAATATTTTGTTTAAAACGTTTGCTAAAAGTACTGTCTAAATTTTGCAGATTGGCTTCAAGAAACCTGCAGTTATATACCAATGCATTTAGCATCGAATTATGTACCACGCCCTCTTAAATACACTTTTAATACTAAACTAACCCACATGTGCCTCGAACAACAGCGGAATGTCATTGTTATGGCAACGTGCTCGTTAAAAAACACTGTTTTCAAGTCCTCCAACATATCTATAAATGGCCTTTTCAGACTGTCGTTCTTAAAAATGTACTAACCAGATAAAGAAATGTCCAATGAAGTTTAACCGGCTTTCCGCCACTAAAAGTATATGTTCACCGCTCAAAGTCCGACAGTAAAACTGGATCAGCGGGATTTTTGCACGATAGTTCAGTTCTTCGCTCGTTGAGACATATTTGATGCACGCTTCAAGGTCTCCCTTATAGCTGTCACTTCAGAGCCTCTAACACGCAGGCAGGTGACGCCCCTGAGTTAGTGGACCCAGCGCGTGAGACGTGATGTAGCATGGTACGGAAAATATTTTTATTTTGTAACTATTACAAATGTTTCCAAATATTTTATCTACGAAAAGAACACGCTTGACACTGGGTCCCCACAGTTTTAAAAATACCGCCCGGTAATTAGAAACATGATTCCCAAGCTCCTCAGGGGCCACGGTGGCAGAGAGGTCAGACCTCTCGCCTCCCACCAAGGCGATCCGGGTTCGATTCCCGACGGGGTCGGTCCCTGAATTTTCGCATGTCGGACGATGCCGTTGGTCGGCGGGTTTTCTCGGGGATCTCCCGTTTCCCCCGCCCATTCATACCGGTGCTCCACACTCACGTCGTATCACCCCTCACCAGCGCTAAAGACCTCGATGTTAAGCGCTGACCAAAATTACTCACTCACTCTAAACTCCTCAAGATTGCTATTAAAAATGACTTTTTCACGTGGCTGTCGTGTAACTGAGAATATATCAACTGCAATCGTAAAACAAAATTATGCAAATTTACAATGGACTTTAACACATACTTTCCACAAGTTAAACAACAGGTTCATCCCTTGAACACCCGTTGAAAATCACATTCTGTGAAAAATACTGCACACTAGTTCAGTCCTCCGCACCTAGAGGCGATGAGGTGTTTGTCGGACGTGTTCTGTTCGACTTATCGCCTTCTCTGTGTCCGTGCCCCCAAACATAATACTAAAATAATAATAATAATAATAACTATCATCTACTAACTCTTTAAAGTGGGTGTGGTATATAATTAAGCGCTAAAATTATAAGTTTAATATTGTAAGTTTTCTTGAAGTAAATCTGTTAAAATCAGACAACAGCAATCCGAGACAGTAGGTTTCGACAAATTTCTGAGCAAAAATGTTTTTCAAGAAACGAATTTCCGAAGTACGATAGCTTACTTACACTCCAATGCCTTACGTTCATTTGCGGCGGAACAGATAAGGTTTAACAAATCTATAATTTTGGGTAAATGTTTGCTTATAAAGTTGGCTAGTATCTTGCGTTGTTATTTTGTGGTTATTCCACATTGACTTTAAATACTTGTAGATTTAAAATAGTGTTTTTAGTGTTTAATTTACTACTACACTACAGTGAATAGGCGTATTTTAGCGGTTTAATTGGTAGCGGATCCCGTGAACAGATAAATTTAGCGGTGTTTTGCTAACATTCTGTAAACAGGTTGAGGGTGTTAGCACGTTTCTGACAACCGATGCAGGAGGAGATATTTGGTTCACAGGATATTTCCGTTTATAATTTCCTGTTTTATCTTGAATACATCTGAAATTAACAATATGGACCAGACGTAAAGATATTTTGAAAGAAAATGACGCAATATTAATTTTTCATACTGTGCAGCTGCATAATTCAATTGTCTTCTACAATTTATTACCTATGTTGTACGTTTAAAAAATTACCGCAGGTTTATTTTTCATCAGACATATTTCTGAAGTGTTTCTAATTTATACAGTCAGATTCAGTTCCTGACTAGGCATTATCAACAATATAATTTCTTAACTCCATTAGCCATTTTTGTTCACTAAATTATTGCATTTTAGCGATATTTCGTAAATGGGAACAGCCTTTGCAAATGCTTGCTAACGACTTGTAAACAATATCAGTTGCTACGCCTAATGTCTTCGCGACCAAGGTCTATTCATATTTCTTTCCGAGTTGTGCTGTGTTGCCAAGTGCCATCTATGTTGCCGTGCATCGCTGCGACATTACCAGGGAGTGCATTGCGTCAGTCCTATGACACAGCGCGATTGTCATTCACCTTACACACTTCGCACTTAACATTTATCTCGACACATGTCATGTGTCGCATGCCCTGTGGAATTATCTGCGACCCCTTCCTTTCTCGCTAACACTTTCAATTGTTCGAACACGTGATAATGTTCTTTTTTAAGAAACACGTGATACAACACCCCGAATCATTTCAGGTTTGGTGTTAATGAATACTGCAAAAATTTTTAAAAAAGTCAAACAACCAAGGGAGCTTGAAATTCATTATCTAAAGGTTTCTCACTCAAACTATACAAATTACCCACAAAAAGTTGTGTTCCGGCTGCCATCTTGGAAAAGGGCGGCCAAAATGTGACTTATTTTGTTTTTATTTAGTTTTTGTAAAGATTTGTTCAGGTAAAAGTTATTTGTACTAACTTAGCTTAACTTTTTTGTAGGACCTACTGTAGAGGCACAAAATGGCATCTTACTTTTGCCCCACGTGGGTAATGTATTAAAGTGTCTGTTTGGGATGTGCAACACTGCTATCCTGTCGGTCTGGCCCCAGATTGTGTATTTTCTGATTTTCAACGGCTGGCCTATTGCCTACGCGGTATAGGACGTTTAAGCAAGAATGTCGACATGAATTCTATGAAACTGTCTGAAAGGTATGATTACTGCGAGTGGATTTATTTTCCAGAAGCGTGTTTTGGCTATGTGTAAATGTTGTTCCCGCAGTCACTTTAAGGCATCCATTTTAAGGCCAAAACAGCTGCTGCACTCCAAACTTCAATAAGTGAGAAATGAACCAACTATGTGAAATTCAAGTAGTTTTGGTCAAAAATGAATTGAAGTTAGTGAAACCGTGCTTATTATTTATATTACTAAATTTTACTGATTTAAAGATGATGCTCACTTATTCTCAGTGAATTACACTGGCCTAGTAACTTGATTTTCTGTGAATTTTACAGGTTCATCATCCGGAATCGTAGCGTCAACTGGAATTTTAGTGATTCATATTTCACTTAGCCTATTGTAACCATCAATTTGGGGTTTAGAGTGTATATGGAGAATAAATGGACGATTATATAATATTTGTCTTAAACCAGTTGCAACATATTTGATTGTAAACAGGGACTGAATTGTGGGATAAGGAAAAAAAAAATTCTAGTCTTGCTATTATATCGTAGATGTCTTTACAGCTTATGTACAGGTTATTTCAAAATGCCTACTAAAATATCGGAAATATTCAAACTATCATTGCCCCTCTAACACCAGCTTTATAGGATAACATGCAAAATTTGACGTGAAACACAACGTCACAAATGCTAATCTTATGTAGGCTTTTTCGCTTTATTTTAGCAATAGAAAGGTATCGCCTCCGTAACGTGCAGCCATATAGTTTAACCTGGTAGCTAATGTTGAAAAAAAAGTAATAACTAGGGACAGGAAAATTTCCCGAATTCGATGACCTGTAGGCTACAATCAACTATTCTATACATACTCAAGCCCCGACTATTTGTCAACTAGCTGCTACTCAGTGGAACAACAGACAATGAACGAATAGACGGGGCTTGAGTATGCGTACGTTAATGGATTCTAGCCTACAGATCATTGAATTCGCGAATTTTTCCGGTCCCTACATTACTTACTATTGTATCAACTTTAATGTATGTTTTTTAGTCAAAAATTACTCTACGTAAATTTCTAGAAGCACACCGCGATGTTAGAAATGGTTGACCGTTATTTTTGTTCTCGATAATTAACACCCAAAGTTTAATTTTAAAATTTATTATTCTAATATTACGTTTAAATTATTATTTCAGTTGCAAATTTTCTTAAATTGTATGTAACGCACATTTTGTTTAAAATTTGTTACTTGAGAAAGCAATTATAACACTGACTCCCCATTCAAGCTATGACTGCAAGCCACTGTTAAGAGGGCATGGTACATAATTCAACGGTAAAAGCATATGTATGTTCCTCCGAACCAGTTTGCAAAAAAGAACAGCAATCCTAGGTAACAGTTTTGGCAACTTTCTCAGGAAAACTCTTTCGAGTAACGTACTTGAAGAAAAATATCTGACGCCCAAATCTCGTAAATTTATTGGGGTGCAAGAGATCACGCTAAACAGATGCATAATTCTAGGTAAATTTGTGTTCATTAAGTTAGCAATTATAATTATATACGAATGTTGTTTTGTAGTACTTTTCTTATTGGCTTCATGAACGTGCATATTTAAAATGGCATTTTTAACGTTTTGTATCTTCCACATACTGTTCAGGTGGCCGCCCTCGTCGGGCTTTTCTTCACATCTCAACTAGCAGAGTTATCAGGCGTATTATCGCCACTATGCGCAATGCCCTCGATGGCCTTGCAAGACTTCCCGTCGTACTGCATTTTCTATTAGGCGTACAGCGGTAACTCTTAACTTGTTTTACTGAACAGTAATGCAGCCTCTACAGATTGCCGAACATTCGCCGAATGCACCCAACGCGAGTGTGTGTGGATATTCATTCGTTTGTCTTTCGCCTTCGCGCGGCGAATGTTCGGCATGCGTGCCGAGTGGCGATCCGCATCGAGTCGGTTCCACGACACCCCTGATGTAGGAAGTCCTTGTTTTTAAGTCGTAGAATTAGCTTTACTGGAGTATAAATAATGTATTTTGTCGAACAAATTATATTATTACGTTCTTTTAACACTATTACACTAAATACACCTTATGCCTCAAATTTCAAATTTTTAAGCGATACAAAAGTAGTATACTTTTTTTTTCTATCACTGTTTATGAATTTCATTTAACAAGTAATGCAGATTGAGTGCAATAATTTTAGAGATCGTATACATGAAATTAATTCTACAAGCGGACATTTATATTTCTGTATACACCGGAAGACACTGTGGCCACTTTTTGTCAAATTGCACTTTTTCCCTCCAACATTACCACGTTAACCTAAAGTATGTAAAAAAAAAAAAAAAAAAAAAAAAAAAAAAAAAAAAAAAAAAAAAAAAAAAAAAAAAAAAAAAAAAAAAAAAAAAAAAAAAAAAAAAAAAAAAAAAAAAAAAAAAAAAAAAAAAAAAAAAAAAAAAAAAAAAAAAAAGTTATTGCAGGAAATAGATTACTTTAATTCAGCATCTAGCTCTCCCCTTAGTCTTGTCAGTTAGGAGAAAAAAATGTAACTCGTGGTAGAAAGGGTTTTAACTGAGATCGAACCCAGTCCGTGTAAATGGTAGACCTTGGTGGGCGGCAGCATTCACACAGCGTGATCGCCCTTCAGGCGTATGAATACATAACTAATCCAAGTTCGACAATTATTTGTGAATGCATTCAAATGAGACATAATTACGTCTTTATTAATAAGACCAAAAATGTAACCTGATAAAAGAAAATCCACGAAGTAAAGGACACTTTACTAGAAAGCATGATTCTGTCTTTTGGGCGCGAAAGTATTTTACTTCCACTAAGTTTGTTTTCTTTTCATACGGACGTTATATAGGACATTCTCACTTGTCACACCAACAAAGTAGTTACGGTTTAGTAAAAAATATGGCAGTATGGACTCTTGAGCTTTGTTTCGAGTGTAATGTATATAGTCACCTTTCAATATTTATGTTTAACAACTGCTTGGTAATTTTTTCAGGGTATTAAATGTGCTCTTTAAGGTGAACAGCTCATACCATGTTGCGAGACCCTTTATCACTAGTAAGGACGTTGTGGTTAGCGCAGCGCTGGTTAGTTGATAGCCTAAAACCAACTACATCGTAAACCAATGCCAGACAGCTCATGCTGTGATCACGATAGCACGAAGTGCTTGACACGAATAAAATTACTTGCCAGCCAACCAGCTTCGAGGCCTCATAATGTCTGCGCGACTTAAATCGTGGACGCCAAACGACACAAGTTGAAAAATAAATTTTAATTTAATGCCAAAATGTTGGTGGAACTGGTGAGTTGGTAATAAATTTAGCATTAGTTATTTTACGGAAGATTTGTTTGTTATTACCAGTAAATCCATAACCTTTTCAAGCAGTCGTGTAGTAGTAGCTTTTTTTCCACACGAGAGAATGCCTAAAAATACTAAAGATAAAAAACGGAAAGTAGAAATATAATGTAAATTTAAATGTCAACCGTACCAGAGGTTAGTAAGTTGTGGCAAGGAACTATTTATGCGTATATATGGGCGACTGCCCAACTGGTGTTCACAATAACGAGAAAGTTTAGTGTTGCATTGCATCCCTCGCACTATTGTGATTCCAGCTTTACGCACGGTGGTTATATTTGCAGCTCAAGCCAAAATATAAGAGAATGCTACATTGTTTTGTGTGCCATATATACGCTGCCAACATAGCATTGTGAAGAGAAACTTTCTTTCCTCTGAAAATAACAAGTTTCTTTCTAACTCGTTGTAGAATTAACCTTACCCGTGCCGTAGGTTATTTATTGCACACTTTCCTTTATTATCATTGAGATTTCTAGTATGGGTTTGTATAGTATTTAACACAAGAATGCTGTCTGTGGTAACACTTATTTTCTTTTCTGGTGGGTATTTTTACTCTGATTCAATTAGTTTTTAACTTTTCCGTTAAGGAATCTGTGAAAACCACTGGAATATTAATGAATATTCACAAATTAATATTTATAATGTGTAAATTTCTCAATTATTTTCAGTATATATTCACTGATTTTGCAGTGTTGTTTTTTCTTCCACTGATTCGGTTAGTTTTTACGGATTCATCTAGCATCTGTGAAAGCGACTGTGATATTGCAGAGAATCTCCTAATTCCGATTTATTGTGCCAACATTATAAAAGTGAATAAGCAAACATTAATTGATTTTCCAGTGTTTTTATACTGATAAAATTAGTTCGAAATAGTTTTCTTCTGTTTCTGCGGAAGCCACTATGATATTAAGAGTTTTCGCTGAGTTTCTTGTTGTTTTTCATTGATTCAATAAGTTCAAATTTTTCCATCCAGAATCGGAGAAAACCACGGTTATGTCGCTGAACATGCCGTAATTCTAATGTAGAGTGTTACGCCTGGGAGTGACTGGGTTAGAACCGGGGTTCCCTAACTCTACAACAATATTAGCCAGCTGAGGCCATGATGGCTGCGCGTCGTCATTGTTGATCGCGCTTGTCAGATCGACCACTTCTGAATCACGCACGCTTGCCATACTTTTGCAATCACTCTTATGTTTGTACACGAACGTAAACACTCTCTCCGTACTTGGAAAACACGCTGGCTAGTCCAGAATAGTAAAGCCATTATCAGAGTGCTTGGCATCTCGACTTCCAGATATACGAGAGCGGCGCTAGAATTTGAGATCTTACTATCAGGCGCCAGCCGGCATAGCCAACAGTGCGAAAATGTTCCAAACAGAAACTTGACAAAAAAACTAAAATCTTGATTTGTATACAGTCATAACAATTTGCGTAGTTTCGGATCTACTTAAGTAGTCGCCGATTCAGAATATCGTCGCTAATCCATTCTAGCGCGTCATAAACATTCTTATGTTTCACAAATATTTTGTTGTAAGCTGTGAGCGGGGCTGGTCTGACTCAATTTAAGTATTTTCAATTTGCATCACTGTTTTCAGAAACATAACCTGACGTAAATCGATGACGTACTGTATTCTTAAACTGCAGTGGTACTCAGAGTAGAAGCAGTTAGCTGGATATATCACCTTCTAGCGTCTAAATGAAAGGTAAATTAGTTCTTTTCACCTGTTACTTCATCGTGAGGTTAGATAATAAACATATCGACATCTACGTGACTTACTGCTGTAAAGTCACATATATTCAGTTCCCAAATACATACAAGTATTTTACAATATAGATAAAACTTTTGACACTTCGTACTTAAACATCTCACCTGCACTGTATATGTATTTTTTGAGATGTATTACATTGTATTATTTGAACGCCTGGGAAATATCTTGAAATTTACATTAAACTTTAGTGCAATTTTGAATGTTTATATTTTATAAATAGTTCATACAGCACAAGTGTTTATTGCTATGTTTTATGAGATGGTCCTTCCAAGAGAATTTACATAATCCTTTAATATTTGCTACTTATTTTAAGCAAATAACATTCTTGTAGTTAATATTGTTGTTTATATCAAGACGTAGTCAAATATTCTATATTTATTATTACAATTAAATGTTTTTTGATGAGTAAATTCCATATAGAACATAATTTAACACGTAAAACCCTATGCTTAATGCCGCCGTGGTTCCTAGTAAGATTAATTCTACTACAGGTTAGAAAGATCAATGTTAATAGTTTGACACAGTGAAAATTTCTGTCGCTCGAGCGGTGGTATTACTAATGGGTGCGAACTGATAAATCCCGGAGCTTTCCTGATTTTTAAGTTACATAAAGTTGATAATTTAAAGTGTGAATTTGCTTTCTTTTCACTATTAAATAAAGTTAAATAACTTCTCCCATTCCCAAGCCTATTTAAATTCAATTTTACTACAGTTTCGTATTTTTCTTGTCCCTTTGCGACAGCAGCGAAATAAGCGGCGGTAATTTGCTCTGTGCCAAACTGTCCCATAAGAAAATACATTTTCTTGTTAAGCTGTAGTAGACTTAACCTTACTCTGAGGTAGGCAGCGTCCTTAAAGGGCCTCCCTACCTGCGCTTCAACCATTAAACGATGTCGCTATAGTTTTAAAAATTCGGTACGTTTATCAGATACATCATATAAGAGCCGATCAAAATGGTCAAAATGGCTTCCCGACTGCCGTAACTAGATAAGTAACAACCAGACTCGAAGATCCGAACTATAGAAACAAGCGTTAGATTAAAGTATCTTAGGAAATAGGATAATAGTAAAGCACTGCATTCCAGCTGAGTGGCTTGTGCGGAGAGGCGATAATACAGTACATACGTCGGTCAACGACAACCTTAACCGCTCCTGCCTCGCACACACAAACACAGCCTAACTAGGGAGGCCCCTTAAGGGCGTTGTCCACCTCAGTTTTCAATGTTTTTTTTATATGTGTACCAAATATTGTTTTCTTATTTTAGACATAAATTGTGATTAAATCTCCTCTTAGGAAATTTGTGTATATACCATAGTTTTTGTGTAATGAGCCGTAAACGTCAAAATTTGCACTTTACGGTTTTATGTACGCCACTAAAATCAACCGACAAACCAAACCGAAAAAATTGACAGTGTATAACATTGTTGTAGGCTATGATTTGAAATACATAAAAACAAAAAAATTAAATATTTTTGTATTAAATAAAAAATGCTGAATTTTGAAATTAAAATTTTAAAATTTCAACTATTTTTTTTAAGTACAAAAATTAATATTTTTTCTTTGTTTTTGTATATGTCAACTCATAGCCTACATTATGGTTATACACTGTAAGTTTTTTCTGTTTGGTATGTCAGTTGGTTTTAGTGGCATACATAAAACTGTAAAGTGCAAATTTTGTCGTTTACGACTCACTACGCAAAAACTGAGAGAGAGATAGGATTTTTCTAAGAGGAAGATTTAGTCACAATTTATGTTTCAAATTATAAAATTAATATCTGGCACAAATATAAGAAAAGACGTCGAAAACTGAGGTGAACCGCGCCCTTAAGGGCATGTTCAGTGTTTCGCAGTTCTAAGCTAAGTAATTTGAACCAACGTTACTCACTAGTTATCACGAAACGATTACTGTAGTTTAAACAATGGCATATCATGGTATACTTCAGTTTACACTAAGACGTAAACATTTCGGTATTATAGAATTCAGTACTAAATTATATCAATTTTGTCCCCAAGTTTTTTATTAATTTGCTTTATTTTTCTTGTTCCTATGTCTGCTCGGTACAAATATTGCAGTCGAATTTTAAGCATCTTCCTGATGAGGTGGGCACTTGAAACTTGACTCAGAAGTAGGTGACAGTGTAATATAGCCTTTCTTCTTTGCCTTTCAGTTTATACGTCTAATCGATACACGTTTAATGCGTTTAAAATTAATGCATAATTTCTCACAATCAACAGAAGAGAGCAGAATATTTCTTTAAATTATGTACCACTATTTTAGAACTTACTAAAATATTATAATATAATTTATCCTGCGCATATAGTTGTAAGGTATGTTTACAACAATAACCGCGTGGCGCACGCATAATAAGCAGGAAGGGGAAATGTACTGCGCCTGACATGAGTTAATGGCACACGGCCAGTGGAGACGTAGCTCTGCGAAAACAGATCCAGGTGCCTGTGCTACATTATTATGGTCGGTGCTGTGGTGGGCCACACCTGTTGCGTGCGGTGGTAGAGAAAAAAGGCTGTGGTAGTTCGCTTTTCCCCCGCGGTACTAGTTGTCTTGGTCGAGTAGTACATTTTTAGGTAATAATTGATTTCCATGTTATCTGTTATGTGTTGAAAATTAGTAATATAATAAGGTAGTGATATGTTCTTTAAAAGTGTTAATCGGTTCATTAGACTAACATTTAAAACATAAATTGTTAAGGATGTTTACACATTCTCAGGAATTACTTGCAACGGGGAAAGAAACGGTAAATTAAATATTACCAAACACTACCTCCATTAAACGTGAACGTCCAGCATGAGTTTGGTACGTCATAATGGTGACTTGCTTCGATACCGGATGTCTAATATCTGCCTTCTTTGGGCCACGAGGCGTTCGCGGCGACGTAGTGTGTTCCGGAAGACAATGCCACCTGGCGGAGATAGTTACGTGGCGTTTGTGTAAATACACGTGAGAAGCGACACGTTAATTCTCCCGCGACCATAGTCCAGTGACGTGACATCTGACACTGACGCCACGTCGGAAGTACTTGGGAACAAGAAGAGACGACGCCAGTCTTCCAGTGTCGCAGCCAATCATCAGTCCTGTCACAGCTGACGTAGGGGTCAAGCCACTGACCTGGAGTTCGAGCCACGTTCACACTAGTGGTATTAAGGTTGTCGCCTGGTTTTACGTACAAAGGCGCCTATTGACTTTGCGAGGCTGCCTCGGGACGAGCCGACTGGAGTCGGTTTTCGTGCCGTGCTCAAAGGCGCCTCAGTACGAGCAGAGCTATCTGTGTGAACTGTTCTGTTGCCAGCTTCTGATGGCTCGGGTTGGCTTGCGTAGGTAGCCTCGCGTAGTCCTTGTGCATCGTGAGGCAGCCTCGCAAAGTCGATACGCGCCTTTATGCGCGTTCGAGGCCTAGAGAAGTGCGGAAGCAATAAGGACGACACAGTACACGCATCACGCCTAACACTAGCCTCTAGGCGCAAGTCCATGCTTGCAATTTTCTCACCGACAACTCCTACGTAAGACACGTTAATTGTCGACCCTAATATTAATATTAGAGGTAAATATGTATTGCACACACGTATAGTAAGTTTTATAAAGTTTTAGAGCCAAGATTTTCAAAATTTATAAGAATCAAGAAAAAAAAAACTATTTTCGCCGTTTTTCGGCAGCGTAAAATACATTTTAGGGATGAAAGAAAGGACATGAAATGAGTGTACGCGTGTGTGATGTTCTTAGAATGCTATTCCTAAGCAGACATAACTTACGCACGATAGTAACAGCCGACTTCTGCACACCGCTCTGTGTCCTGGACCGATGACGAACATTTTAAGAGGGCGTGGTACATAAGTCAACGCTAAAAGCATTACATGTAGGTTTCTTGAAGCCAATTTGCGAAAATTAAACAATAACAATCCTAGACAATAGTTTTAGCCAACGTTTTAAACAAAATTGTTTCCAGTGTCACGAACTTCTGAGGCACAATCTCTGGCGCCGGAACCTCGTGTATTTAACTGCGGCGCAAGAGATCACGCGTAACGAATTAGTAATTCTGGATAAATATTTACTCATAAAGTTGGCAAATACCATTATCTTGGATTGTCATTGAGTATTTTATCAATATTGGCTTCGAAAAAAGCGTAGAAATCAATTAACGTTTTCAGCGTTTATTTATCTACCACGCACTTACTCTTAAGGTCCCTTCCTTGTTAGGCTGTGTTTGTGTGTGTGAGGCAGGGGCGGTAAGGTTGCCGTTGACCGGCGTACATAATACATTATCGCCTCTCTGTGCAAGCTACTCAGCTGGCGTGCAGTGCGTTACTATTATCCATTTTACTATGGGATTTTAAGCGGTGACCATATTATTCTATTTGTGGGCGGCATAGTTCAAAGTGTAACGCTTGTTTATAGAGTTGTGTTTTTCGAATACGGTTGTTATTTTTACAGGCACAGCAGTCTAAAAATCCCGTTCTTTGCCGTTTTGTTGTGCCCAAAAATGTTGTTTCAACTAACGTGCCGAAATTTTTAAACTATAGTGGCATAGTTGGAAGTGTGTGTTCTTTTGTAGTCGTACAAAATCCGCGTTTATTAGTTTCGTCTAGAAAAGAATAGTCGTAACTCGCTGCAACGCATTTGAAGCGCAGGTAGGCAGGTCCCTTAAGGTGTGGTATCACGAGCCGTGTTAAAGTTGTTTTTATGTATAATTGTTTTGGTATTTAGAAATACATTATAAATGTATCGTTAATCGTGCTCTAGTAAAATACAAGGAATTACTACAAAATTTTAAATTCATTTCATGTGATAGGTATTGCAGACACAGGTTCTACTCATAAGCTATAAAGAAATTCTTGTAGCTTATTGATGATGCAGGCACTAATTAATTATTTTTTAAGTTATGAACGTATTCTCGCCATTTCAGAGTCATTGGGAAATGCGTGTTTAAAAATAATGACTAATTCCGAAGTGTTTGTATACTGTTCACGCGCAGTAATAACATTTTCCTAGTAATTTGAAAGAAAATATTGTAATATACGGGATGATCCCACAATATTTTCCTAGTAATTTTAATGAAAATATTGTAATATACGGGATGATACCACTGTTTAAACACATACATTTGAACACATCCGGCAGCCATTTTTTGTCACATTCAAATTAGTAAACATGTTTGCTAAGTTGCGTGCCTACCTCAAATAAAACCACTGTTGCATCAAAAACAGCCACGTTTCTTACACAGTTCGGTGCCTGCAGTAGCCAACAGGAAAGTAGAGAAGATACGTCGTTCGAAAGTATTTGCGAAACTAGTTTACTTCGAACGAGAAGGGAATGTAACCGGAACTCGTTCTAAGTTCATACCGTTACGTAAATCTGCACATGTTTAAGTAAAACATCTAGCGTGACCGAAGCCTCAGTCTGTCGTCATATTCTAGTGTCAGAATGATGATGTAACAACTTGGTGGCGTTACTTATTTCGGAAATTCGTATTTACTGGGCTACTCTTCATTAACCTATTGTGATATATACTTAAGAGTGCGTGGTAGATAAATAAACACAGAAAACATCGATTTCTACGCTTTTTTTCGAAGTCAATATGGATAAAATACGCAATGAAAATCCTAGATATCTGTATTTGCCAACTTTATGAGTATATATTTATCCAAAATTACTCATTCGTTACGCGTGATCTCTTGAGTCGTAGTTAAATGTACGAAGTTCCGGCGTCAGAGATTGTGCCACAGAAGTTAGTAACACTGGAAACAATTTTGTTTAAAACGTAGGCTAAAACTATTGTCCAGGATTGATATTGCTTAATTTTCGCAAATTGGCTTCAAGAAACCTACAGTTACAGATTAATGCTTCTAGCTTTGAATTATGTACCACGCCCTCTTAAGAAATCACGTCTGAGAAGTGCATAATTTCACTTCTAGGACACTACGCACATTAGGAACACTGTTCTGAAGTCCGCCAACGCCTGTCTTTCCAAACGCCCGTACATTTAAAGTGTCCTAACAAGGTATATTGGTTAACACTGGCGTACTGCTTTGAAAGTTAAGTTACTCCTGCCGCTGGCCGACAGTTTGTGTTACGCCCGACGTTCGTTTTTGACCAATGATAGGTCAACGATAAAATTCTCACTGTCGTGAAATGGGGGCACACAAAGTTACGATGACCTAGAGCCTGTAATGTCACGGTGTATTCGGGTGAGTACTGTTTAGTTTATTGCATCCTTGTATCTTATATTGTGTGCATTTTTTGCACATAACCATGTATGCAATATACAATCAAATTAATAATTTACATAAGATATACATTTAAAAGCAGGCAGTAACAAAGCGAAATTCCACATTATTCTTGTCAGTAAAATCTAGACTGTTGACAAATAATTAGAATTTCGCACATCTTAGTAATACCTTTAGATGATGGTATATCGCGAAATTTTTTGTGTCGACATAACCTTCAAAAAGATGTAGTGGTGATGTAGGCTACGTCTGCCACAACGCATCTGTCTGCCGACCAATAACCGACATCAAATATTACATTTTCGGGATTCTTATTAGTTCGGTCAAATAGGGCAACAACTCCAAGTACAAGCGAAAGCAAGTAATCTTTATGTAAGCTGAACATGCGTTGAAATCCAGCAAACAGTCAAGTTTTCCCACGGTAAACCATCATTAGAGACCTGAAAAATTCGCTTTTTCTTTCAGACACAAGCTAGAATTCCAGCAACTATAAATTAGTGCAACTTTCACGATTGGCCGTTGACTTATTTGACACCTCCTTGAAATCTATGAGCCAATAACAACAATGTAACTAATTGCGGGCCCATTTTACTGTGTCAGCAAGCAGCCAACCAACAGCTGCTGTCGGCTTGAGTACACACATCTTCTTGAATGCTAGCCTAGAGTTCAGTGAACACGCGTATTTTTCCGGTCTCTAACCATCATCTCTAGTAATATAATTTTTTTTGTAATCTCAGAGAAATGGGGCAGTGCGTTAACGTATACACAAGACTGCCTGTAGCAGAAGCAAACCATTTGACATGCGGAACCTGGCAAGGAGTCAGGTTTTCCCGCGGTAAATCTCCATCTGGAATAATTACGCACATTCCGGGGGTCTCTACACACACACTCAGCAACCTGGGCAGGCAGCCAACTTGACAGAATGGCACATTTCTCGCGAAGCTCTCTCACGCACGTGCCTCGCCTCCCCGCGCAGTTAAAAATACACTGGCAGAAGTGAAACTAGGTCTGATGTGAGGCGTGTTTTCTCTCGGGGGATCTTCTCGCACGATGAAACCTGCAGATTAGCGCAGCTCTTACTTCCTAGAAGTAGCGTCGGTACCTAGCGCCAGTTCAAGACTTCCGTCTATAGAGAGTCCCAACCTTACATTGCAGTACAGAGCTTATGGCGCGCACTGTTGCCACATCGCAGCTACGCTACGAAGTTCGGGAGGTTAACTACTTCAGAATGTTGACCTTTAAAATATTATGTTCTTTATTATTCTAGTTGATATTACAATTTTTATAGCATCACATATTCAAAATTTGAATGCTAATGACATTTCCTATCACTTTAAATAAGAAACAATCCACATACTCCACTGACAATAATTCGCTACATGAATTGTAACGAGCACTTCATTAAGAAATAATTTTCACAGATATTTTAATCATTATAGCTACTGCTGACAAAACGAAAAATTTTTTCCACTTTGGTAGCATCTGTCTGAAGACAAAAACGTGGTAGGAGTAGTTGATAACTATGAGATTGATAATTCAAAACCAATGTCGTATGATAACTGAAACATATGTCTTATTTTTTGTCACTTTTTGTCTGCTAAGAATACATTTAAAGTGTGAGAGGGAGGTTTTATTTACGTGGACGTTTTTACGTGCCCTCGAACAGAACAAGGCCTTGGTAGTGATAAACGGTGGAAATGGGGGGGGGGGGGGAGGAGTCGGCCATGGCCTTTGTTAAGGAACCATCCCAGCATTCGCCTACAGTGATTTCGGAAAACACACTGGAAAACCGAAATCATGATGGTTGGAGCCGGGCATCGAAACCGGGTCCTCCCGTATGCGATGCGAGTGTTTTACCACTGCTGCACCACGCTCGGTTATCAAACAAAAGACAGTATATTGATGTTCTGCCGTGATGTCAACTTAGGCGTATCACTTATTTCCACTACTTCTTTGATAATTATAGCTTAAGCCTAAACGAGAGCACATATAAAACAGTATGTTTACCAGTATTGTTTCATTTTTGTACTGTATATTATGTAGTTTTTCAAAGTTGAAGGTAATTACGAATTTTCGTCAGTCAAAAATTTACTGAAACGATATACATTTTTTTGTCACGGACACAAATCAAACAACGTACTAAAACCTTATAAACAAACCTTACGAGAGTTTTACTTTTATATTTTATCTGATTTAGGATTTTAAAAATAGTTGCCATACAAGTAGTAGAAATGAAGGATCATTGCCTTAAATTAGTTTACGGGAATTATTTACTGTTTGTCTTTCCTTCATGATTTCAATTTTTCATATCAGTTTGATGTACTGTGTTGCTATTGTTTCTTCTTGTCAGCGTAAATGGTTTGTTAGGGACATCCTGATTAAATCTTCCTTAATGCGTTAATAGCACGTGATAAAAACTGGACTCAGATCAGTACAATATTTTGCTCCCTTTCTCGTAGCCTACCTATATTACGACTTATTGTTTTGCCTTCCATACAAGTACATGTTAACAAAAAAAATTACACACGTGAAATTTTGGTTCGAAATCAGTAACATATACGACAAGCTCGGCCGCGATACACCGTAGTTTCACTACTGAACTATTTTAGGACATGGGAGACGATGAAAACTGCTGACTAAAGGTAGCCTGTATCTTACTTATTAACAATTCCAGACATAACGTCATAGTCAGCCAAGATAACTGAATGTTTTTTCTCTTCAGCCAACACTTCGATGGACACTCAGCTGTCTAGTTTGTAAGGTGAGCGCGTGACAATAATACGCCGCACATTTCACAGCTATATACAAGAGAGCGGCTAAAGCTATTGAGGCGTGGTGGCTTTTAAAAATAGATTCAGCTCATTACGAACAACTTCCTTGTTTTCATCCCCCATCTAACTTAAAAACCAAAAAAGTTTCTCACTGACCAACTTTCTGATGTTTCAGTTTGTTACAAAGCGCACGTTATGTTAGAAAAAAATTTATGTACAACTAACGAAAAAATAATTTAGCCTTCAGATTTTTTTTTTTTTCGTTGATATATGAAATTACACACCATAGAATTCTGGATATGATTTTGCTTTTGATTCGTAAGTTATGATGTGATATATTTAAGGATGCATGAAAATACTACCATGTTTAAAATATATCTTATTTTAAATTTTTTCAACCTCTTAAAATGGTGTAAATATGAGCCAACTATATCACCCAATGCGCGTTTCGATTCTGTACAATATGCAAAAATTTTAAAATCAAAGTTCCTAAGTGAAAACATATAGGATTTTTGGCCACAGTGCTCGCCGAAACAAGGACAGTGTTACCGGCAGTTACTATGCGATGAAAAGAGAGCGCGAATGTCCATATAACCCTGTACTGCAATCTAAGCGTGAGACGCTCTATAGCACTCATTATTTATTTCATGGAGACGATGCACGCACATAATTAACCTACAGCATTTACAGCACTAAAAGTATTCCTGACTCGGGAGTAATTCGGGGTTGTCAAGGGATGTTAGTTGCCACCCCAAAATTTTGGTGATAGAGAACATAAAATTATCTTCCTTAGCTTACGAATACAATTTTACTTGTGCACTTCCCATTGCACTGTTTAATTTGGCCAAAGATGAAAATAATTAATACAAAAGTGTATACATAATTTTGATGGAAGCTGTTCGACTTCCACACCACCACCCCTGTTTCTCACATTCTTTATGCCTCGCACTCCTTCCCCTCCCCCCCTCCCTTAAGCAATGTTTCTTTCATTTTAAAAAATGCAGCACGCTTATTACAAACAAAATTTTCGCGCCCTTTAAAATGGTTAAAAACGGTTTAACTGCTGCATGTACAAATACACCTGCATCGTAATACATAACATTAGAAACACGTTTTGGGTTTTTCTTCAAACATACCGCAAATGAAATGGCTTATAAGCGACGGAGCTATAAGGGCGACCTTGAAGCGCGTATCAAACGCCACATCGCCACAATGAACTAGCGTTGAACTAGCATGCAAGATTCCCGCCGTGCTGTTTTTACTATGGGGCATTAAGACCTCGCTCTGTAATTTTGCAGCGGTTTCGAAGATATATTTTTTTTAACACAAATTGATACAAAAGTAAAAAATAACTCATACAGTTTTAACACTTATGTATATCATCGTTTGTATTTGAATTTTTCTGTTGCAATACTCCAAATGGATTTTTATATTTTTACCCCTGAAATATCAGATATTTTGCTAAGCCAAAATGAAGATAATAATTTTTTGCTAGCAAATGGTATTTTATTTTTAAAAAAAACTCTCTGGAAAAACTGTGTATCGTATGACTGTACATAGTCAAAAAATTTTCAAAGCATTTGAGTAAAAAATATTAGTTATTTGCAATTGTTTATAATAAATGAAAGATCATGGTGTAGTTATATAATTTTGTTGGCGGAAAGTCTGCAACTTAGTTCAATGCAGGTCGCAATCTGAGTTTCACACATATCCGGTTAGTACATTTTGAAGTACGAAAGTTTGAAAAGGCCGTTTTAGCCATGTTGGAGGACTTGGAAACAGTTTTTTAATTAGCTTGGCGTCTTAACAATGAGGTTTCGACCTTGTCTGAAGTTCGTATTGTTTTCGTACGTTGGCGAAATGGGCGCACGTGGAATATTTTCGTAGAGTAGCCTGTTTACGACCACACTGCAGAGCATTTGAAGCGTGGGGTTGGCGGCCGCTTTAAGTATCATTCTTCCCGATTGAGGGGTAAATTAAATCTAACAAAGTTTATTCCTTGGTCAACGTATTTCTATAGCGGCCCCCTTCTTTCACCACATATCACGGTCCCAGTGAAGGAGAAGAAACAACCGTTCGTTCGTACATCAGACACAGAGCCACGGAAGGAATACAGAAGTCAAATAGACGGTAGAACGGCAAACTTGGTCGTATACGCCACGCCAGCAAAATGGCTTCGCTGGCCAGCAACATGGCTTCACTGGCCAGGAACATGGAGGGAATACCTACCACCAGTCAGCGTAAAGTAGCTGCCCTGCGTGACTTACAGAAACCAGGCATACACTGTTCTGATGTC
The DNA here is from genome assembly GCA_003012365.1 of Medauroidea extradentata. NCBI lineage: Eukaryota > Metazoa > Arthropoda > Insecta > Phasmatodea > Phasmatidae > Medauroidea > Medauroidea extradentata. The sequence goes on along the minus strand of PNEQ01099146.1, from coordinate 33,639 downwards.
AACATCCTCGGGCAGCTAGTAAGCAGAGAAGTTGGCCTGTATCAAATAAGCTGCCACGTCATTCCACGTCTGTATTACTACGTACTCTGTGACGAAGATGTGGTAGATAGAAGCAAGCAAGTGTCGCTGCCCCCTGCAGGTGTGTAAGTGTGGCAACCCTGGGCAGGGCGGAGGAAGCCCTGGGGCCTGGCGGCTTGCATCAGTGCGGGAAACTTGATGGCGCCGAGCTGTTTGGAAAGTTGCGTTCCTGATTGCTACCTCAGACATTGCCCACCTTACTACATACATACATACATACATACATACATACATACACACACACACACATACACACACACATACACACACGACCTGCGGTCTCCAGCACGCCAGTAATGACTTGTTAACGCGCCACGTCTGGGCGGTGTGCGAGCTATGAAGCCACTCTTGCCCTCCCGGGTTGTTCGGCTTTCCAGAGAATTATCGTTGCTAACCCAGACGAAAGCCGATTGCGTGGAATTTCTCTAACTTTCTTGCATATTTATTTAACGTAATTTTTTTAGAGAAGCGAATTTCGTAAATTTACTACCATCATTGCTGTATTTTTCTCGACAAAATCACCCGTTATAACAATGTTACAGGGCAATTTTACTTTTGTCCCTTTGTTATAAAAATAATTATCGTAGGAATATAGAAACTTGGGCTCTCGCCGGTGTCGAATTTCCACCTTTGACGCGTGGGAACAGCGTAGCAATAAGAGCCAGTGTCCCACTCTAGACGAGAAGTATATCGCCTCTATTCGCAGCGCGCCAAACTGGCGTGCAAGGTTTTCCTTGCAGTCTTTTTCCTACGGGACTTTATTCGGTGACCACAACATTTTGAACTAAGACCAACGCATGCCTTTCGCGTTGCACTTTACGAATTCAGGTAATATTTTCGGAGTTACAGCAGTCTAAACAAACCCGTGCTAACCATGTTGAGAGGCCCGAAAATCATGTTTCTAACAAGCATGCTGAATTTTTTAAAACATAGAAGCATAGTTTCAGTTGTGTGTTCATTTCGTAGATAAACATAATATGAATAAGTTAAGCGGGTTCGCGTTAAAGAGAACACTGCGACGCCGTCCATGCGCCAGTCGAGGACTCCTCTTGAAGGTGTTAGAGTGCGATAAAATCATATCATTTTTATATGAAATATTGTTAGTTTTGTAGATGATACTTGTGAGTGCAGTTTCCTCTCACGAAACAATTTTAGCTGGCGTAGTTTTCTCATACCGGTGCGTCAAAGTCAAAATGTGCATATTGTGCTGCCACTCAAATAGTGAATACCAATTGACTTAACGTACGTGAAATAATTCACATTCAAATAACATACTATAGACTAAGTTACACAACGTTTTGATAAAATCCCGCGAACTATTTTTTGTATTTTAAAAGAATAACAGAATTTGAAACTTTTTCTGTACATTTGCGATTTTTTTTAGTTCAAAATATTACATTGTGGATTGTTTTAAATGTTTTATTGCAAAGCTCAAGGGATATAAGTTCATAGTGAAATATTTTAAGTACAGTCGGACACTAAAGTCTACATACACCCCCATTGTGTAGCATGTATGGTGCAACCCTGAATACACAGAGGTGAACGTGCAATTCTATGACCTCGTGCACTTCCACAACAACTAAATCCAAGGTATTCAGACCAGTATCGTGCACTACAAGCGTGGTAGATGCAACAGTGAGTGTTTACTGCAGTACAGAAGTCAACATACACTAGAGTCTTTCATCAGTTGTAGGAGAGACGTTGCAGTGAACACAGTTACATTGGTGCGGTTTCTTGTTACAGCACACTTGTATTGCAATACATAATTTTATCGTGTAACATGGATCAATAAAGAACTGAAATACCAGTGGAGGTGAGAAAAATATAATTCAGCTCAGTAAATAGGGCTTAGCACTGCGTAACATTGGGGAAATTGTTAGAAGGAGCCTAGCAAGTGTCCAGACCGTTATAAGACACTACAATGACCGCGAAAGTGTAGAAAACAAAGATATATGTGGAAGACCAACAAAAGTATCTTAACAGGGAGCGCCGACACATTATTAGACAAGTGGATGCGGATCCCAAAATTACAGCCACGGAGTTGGCGGTAGATGACGCAAATACTAGTGGGAATATTTATTGTTCATCCCATCACAGTACGAAGACTTCTGAATAACCACGAGTTTCAAAGTAGAACAGCAACGAAGAAACCATTCATAAGCATTGTTAATTAACAGAATCGCCTACACTGCAACTCTTCATCGAAGTAAAGATTCCATATTTTAGAATACAGTGCTTTTCACAGATGAGAGTACAGACATCATCTTCCAGTGTGATGGAAAGTGAAAGGTGTGGCGATAACGGAATGAAAGTATGAAAAAGAAAAATCTTGTTCCAACAGTAAAGTATGGTGGTGGACATATTCTTGTGTGGGGCTGCATCTGTGGTTGGGAATGTAGTATTTATTGCGGACATTGTGGATAAATGGAAGTATATCACCATCCTGAAGGAGAATTAGAATCAATCTGTTGAGAAACTGGGACTAGGAACAGACTGGGTGTTTCAGCAAGACAGTGACCCTAAGCATATGGCCATTGTCGTAAAAGAGTGTCTATTGTACAATGTATCAAACAGTAGCATTCACCTCACCTATCACCAGTCAACCCAATTGAACATCTTTAGGGAGAACTAAAGCATAGGGTAAAAAAAATATCAACTGCAAAAGCAAAGGATCGGAAAGCTGCCTTATTGAAAGAGAGGAATAAATTTACATCTGCGGAAACAAAAAAAAAATGGTGGAATCTATGCCTCGACGTTTAGAAGCTGTGATAGAAGCAAAAAGTGTAAATACAAAATATTAAACCGCAGAAAGTGTAAAACATTAAAGTGTATGTTTACTTTTGTACCTGGACGGTCTTTCATTTGTATGCTCAAGATGTCAGTATATGGAGCTATTATTAATTATGCAGTATATATATGTTGTTTTTCAGTTCCTAAAATGTCACAGAAAGTGAACACATATCATTTTCGTGATTGATCTTGAATTGCAGTGTTATTTTTTATGTAGACTTTAGTGTCCGACTGTTGGTCAGTTGATTTTCGCTATGCAGAACAAACAAATTTTTACTTTGACACTCCGTTATGAGAAAACTATGAGAGCTAAAATTGTTCCGTAAGAATAAAATGTACTCACGAGTACCGTATACAAATCTAACATAATTTCAAAAAGATATATAATTATGGTTTTATCGCACTTGAACACCCAGGCCGTCGAGCGGTGTTCAAATCAGACGTTAAGAGGGATCAGTACCCACCATTTTGGAATAATGTACTCCAGCATTTAATTTGGACACCAGATTTTATATGTTTTATGCTTCGTCAAGGTAGAGGGAACCGTTTATTTTATTGTTTTCAGTTGGCTGTGCTTCTACTATTACTTAAAACTATACCTGTGACCATCAGTAGAAAAAAAATTTTCTTCCTCCGGAAGGTTACTATCAAAAACAGAGGAAGGTAGTGAATGAGTGACAATTTGGTAACACTTAAGAAGGTAATGTCTGTGCCGTGTAAGACGGGAAATATTGATAAGTCTTATTGTATGGAACTTGGAAGTGTCCGAAGATGGCAGGACTGATCCCTTTTAAGAGATTATTATTGTAAAACTGCTAGTGTGTGAGAGTTGTGTGCTCAGGAACTAACTGCATTCAAAGAATGTCACGCGGTTCATACACAGTTCAGGTCCTTCATCTGTAAAGTTGACATTTACGCTGCCGATAATAGTGGAAATTGGTATTTCTGTGATTCTTTTGGGATTATAATCTTGGCACAGAATATTTTAAAAGGGTACTGGTGTGTACAAACAACTGTAACTTTAGTATGACGTCATAGAATGACAGGGTGACCACTGAATGTCTCAGAGGCGAGTTGTCGACCAGACGACTGCGCGCCAGTTCAGTGACTTGCGACTGGGGCTTGAGTTTGCATTGGAGAGCGGATTCTAACATGAGGGTTACATAACTCCCTATGTGCCTTTTCCTACGAACCAATTAAATATGCGCGCACCTATGTTTGTGCCCGTTCTTTATTATATTTTCGAAAATGTTCCTCGACGAAGTGCTTTCCTTCACGTTATATTGGTACCATTGAATTTACGAGCACAAATACCCGAACAGCCTGTTATCCACAGAGAACATTTGGTAGTCATGAAATGCATGCTATGTGTGCAATACTCACAAAGCAATGTTTACACTCACAAGAAGGGAAAATATAACAGCCTGACTGAACAGACAAGCTAAGTAAGGCTGGAACATTAAAGAGAGAATATAGATAAATAAAACAACACTGCTATAGTCAACGGAAATTTTGACAATATTGTGTTGAAATATTTTGCTGGCGTTAACATATCTGCTACTGTAATTTCTTGGGTACTAATTTAATGTACACAATTTTGGCGCTAGAATGTGGGCCCAGAAATATTGCATACGGGGGAGAAACGTGCTGCCAGATAGCTATGTAAAATATTTCCGAATTGTATTTCACTACATGGAGTGTTAGCATGAAGATCTCTTGCAAGGTTAGATTCGGTGTCGTGTAAATGCTACTCAAGAGGCCTTGTCAGGTGTTTCAGGCGCTTGTATGCAACCCGCATTAACCCCATATAAATCAAGGCTAATTTTACGTTCTCTATAGCAATAAGTTTATTACACATATCAACATCATCTTCACGTTTTATAAGAGACAGAGTCGTTCTTATTTTCGCTGCGTTTGCCGAAGTCAAGTACAAAAAATGGTTGCTACAAATTTTACGAAACGTTTTTTAGTATCACGTTGCTAATGTAAGAGTTTGTTATGCTTCATTTTGCAGAACGCAGCTTTATTAAGAACGCCAGTGTCTTTGATAAAGCGCGAAGATAATGTTGATATGTGTAATACTCTTATTCCTATAGAGAACGTAAAATTAGCCTTGATTTATATGGGGTTAATGCGGGTTACATACATGCGCTTGAAACACTGACTCTGCCTCTTAAGGGTGTTAATACACAACAAAGCGTAACTAATGAAAAAAATAGATAAGATAATGTAAAATGTTTGATAATCACCTCTCACAATGCAATAACTAATGAATTATGTATAGAACCATAGTCTAATAACACGCGCCTAATCGTAAAATGCAATTATTTTAAAAGACATCGCCAGTAATTTGTCACGCCCTTCATGTATCGTGTGAAAATGGAAAAGTTCAAAAACAGTGGCGTATCGTGGTAGTGTTCCAAGGCATGCAGTGATAATCAGTGACTATACTCAACTCCGAGTTGTCTGTGCGACCAATAGAAATATAGACGCAGGTACACACTTCTTCCAGTAATACATTGTCCAGTAATACACCTCAGTCTGCACAACATATGTTCATTATATATAACCGGTAGGCACATCGAGTCCACGTGCTCAAAGTGTATTGCATGCCTTGGAATACGACCACGATACGCCACTGTACAAAATATGACGCGGCCTCTTCTGTCCTTCGAAGTCACAGATCTACATCTCGCACGAGTTTGCATGTAACTTGTGTTGTATAAAATGTGTTGTACAGTTTGGTTAGGTGGTTACAGAACACCCGAAATACAAGACATTTTCCGTTAAGTAATGCACGTGTGTGTGTGTGTTTTCTCTGTTAAGTGGGGCAATTTGATTCATCTTAATTGAAACGGAATTATTGGCGAACGCTTTACGAAGTGGTGGAGTTGTATATAGATAATACAAACCGGTGTAGACATACGCTTAATTATACAAACACTCTGTGCAAATCTGTGTTTACTCATTGTCTCACATACAACTACTTTTACTATTTACTCTACTCCGTACAACAATGCAGTATAGTTACACAATCGAGCGGTGAGATAAGGATCTGGGTTACGTATACTCACTTGACGAAACAACTGGCTTAAAAAATTCACACAGTATAAAATTATGTGTTGATATAGCGCTTTACTGAAATACCGTTCTATCTTAAAATTTAAAATTGTGTATATTCATTTATTAAGTAGTAGTTTAAGAAATAGACTGAACAATCGCTGAGGAATAATATTGTACTAACAAAATAATGTTTTATGAATTACAACAATTCAGTGTGTTGAATCGCATATTCGACGTAATGCGATTGACTTTTGTTTTGTGCAACAAAAGTTCAATACCTCCACTCAAAATCTAACACCTCGAAAGGATGAAAACTGGCATGATAAACACTTAAAACTAATAAAGAAAATAAATAAAAAAAATTCGTGGTGAATCGCTACCCTAGTACATACCAGAATTAGCACTGCACTAAATTCAGTAAACAATTTTTCAGTTCGCAGAAATCAACTTAAAAACCAATGGGGACGTTGGTTACCAACGTGTAACGCCTCTTTGAGAAAGTAAGAACGGTCTACAAAAAGCTTCTTGTCCCTCTTCCACAATAAAAAAAATCGTGACCAAGAACTGAAAAACTGAAAACATAGACCTGTGTGAATAAATACCTTGTTGATTAGAAAGCATTTATATTGGAATAACTGACATACCTCCCCCCACGCAGATCAACGAACACCAAAATAGTATTAGGTGAAATTGAAAAAATCCAGATTGGTGGAACATACCTGCTAAAAGTCACAAAATACTGTTGGGAAACGTACCTCGAGTACTCTGGAAGTAAATTAGAATAAAAGAATGTCATAATTCAATGTGTTAACAATAGGTAACGTCTTCAGCCAACATCATAGAACTGCGGGAGCTCCTCAGATTGTTCGTGTGCCTGATGACGGGAACAGATATAATTTCCCAAATTGTTTCAACTGTTGTCGTCGAAGAGAGCCAATGCCTGTGTTAAATTCGTAAATTTCTCTTGTCTGTTATATGGGCTATATTGCTGTGTTTTTGTGTGCTGTTCTCATTGTGTTTGTTCACATTATTTTCGCCATTTTCATGTACCTTTGTTTGGTCCTTGCCTGCTCTAACTTTAATTTTTTATTTTCTGGTTTCCAGTATATACCCACAAAATGCCTATTTCGGAAAAAAAACTTGCATGTTTGTTGATGTCGACCATTTCCGGCTGCCTTGTTTTTTTTTTCTCGGGGATCGCCCGTTGTTATTCCTTCATTCCGGCACTGCTGCATATATTCGCATCATGTCGCCCGTCACCAGCACTAAAGACCTCTATGTTGAGTGCTGACCAAGATATCTTCACTTCACAGCTTGTATTAGGAAACGTTAGGAAGTGTGAAACTAGGCGATCGCGGTAGCCAAAGGTCGCGCTGCAGATCTGGCAACAATGTCGGGGCGGAACTGTTCTCGGCAGCCAGCCAATGGGAGCACGCCACCGGCACATGTCCATCACGTGGGGATCTCGTGCGTGGAACTCGCCAGCTCTCAAACCACACTCTTGCCAGCATTGTCTGCTTCCTCTACCACGTACTGAACTTCTCTCCTTTATGGCTGTTGGAAAGTTTCGTCAACAAATCCCCAGCCAAGTATAGTTGTCCCCAAATATTTGTGTACAAATGTACAGTTTTGGCATGGTTCTAGGAAAGATATCCAGTTTCGGAGGCCGAGTGGTCGAACACATTGCTTCCCACCACGGTGACCAGGTTGTATCCACTGAAGGGTTGGTCCCGAATTTTCCGCATGTGGGAAACGTGGGGCCTAATGGGTCCTATACCATTGAATATACCTCTATATTCAATGCCAATACGGCAGACACCAAATGTAGCGTTTGAAGTACGAAAAAAATTGCGGGGGGGAAGGGTGGGCCGAGGCGATAATTCTTAGACTGGCTCGTGCGTCAACAGACGTGTCTACTTTATGCGCGGGGCGCAAAAACACCGTGCAGTATGGTCGTTGGCTTTTTCCAATGCGACTATAAGTGGGACGCTACTTTTTTTTATTTACGGAAAGAGTGTAGTAAAGTCCAGCGCAAGTTTCCTCTATTTCTGTTTTACGAACCTGGTTGGTATTTGTTATGTGGCAACATTCTAAAAAAAAGTCTGTTTTAGCTATTTTGAGGTGCCTTGAAGCCATGTCTCTGAGCATGATACCAAGAAAACTAAAATAGAGAAGCATAGTTTGAAATGTGTGTTCTTTTAATATGTAATTATATTGAACACATGTTTAGTAGTATTTATTTAAGGGAAAAAAAAAACGTTTTCCTAACACGCTGCAGTAATGTGCATCCACCAGCTATATAGGACTATTATTGCCGTTGGCCGGCGGGTTACCTCGGGGCACTCCATTTTCCCCAGCCCTTGCATTCCGTCGCTGCTCCATCTGTAGGGTCTCCGTTCATGTCGCCCCTCAGTTCATCTCTGGTCCTCCTGGAGGGGGGTTGGTGTTGGACTTAATTCACCATCCTGCATTCAGAATCATGTTATTTTTGAACGGTTCTTGCAGTTGGAGCAAGTTACAAACTAAACAAGTATTTTGGATACACGCCATTACAGCAATGGTGTGTCTCAGATAACCGTTGTGTTAGTCTGTGTTTTCCTTCTTTTACTGTCCACTGTTACTGTGGTTTTGGTTTTCTTTCGCTTTCCTCAAAGTGTCTTGACTTTCTGATGTGTCATCCACAACCAGTTATTTTGCCATTCGTTTTGTTTTGTCTGCTTGTCGTTGAAATTATTTTTTTGTGTGTTTCGCACTTACTGGAGGAATTCCTTTTGTGGAATATTCTTGAGTTATTAAGTATTCCTTATTTCTTTGGTGTGTTTTTGGTGCCTGAGTGTTAGAGTTCATTTATTTCCTTGTAACTCGCTGATTGAATTCCGTGTGGAATGGCATTGTTTACCTTGTTTGCCAGGTTCAAACAAAGCCCTTTTGTTTGTTCACTTGTCTGTGTGTATTCTGAGGATTTCTCTGAGACCACGTTTGCTGCAATGGCGTAGGTCCAGAATACTTCATTAGTTTGGAATCAGAATCATTTCTGAAACTGCGCAAAGGAGAGTATTTGTAGCGACGTATGCAATTTATTAAATTAAACAATAAACAGTTTTAAATAGCGGTGGCCATCTTGCAACGTATTCGACAAGTTCGAGCACGAGAAACAGGAAGCACTAAAGGTGATCTAGGCACGTACAAGTATTACAGCTCATCGCAGCCTGAAGTAGGTGTGCCGGCCTCCGCACTGAGGTATCGGTCTACGTTACAAGAGGTCATGGGTTCGAATCCTGGCTCGTGCATGGATGTTGTGTTCTCCGTTCAACTTATTTCATCCTTCTCTGCTCTTAATACCTCATTGTTGAACCCCCTCACCTCACCTCACCTCACCTGAAATGTGTACAAGTAATTTAACTGACGCACGGTACTTTAGTTAAGGTGGCCACCTGGCCAGGTTGCCGGGCGATATCCTAAGCGTCGGCCGTTACCAGATTATTCGATAACTCCCCTTGGCGCATGAGAGTCGTCTGCTTTGTAATAGCATTCATAGAATCTTAACACAAGTGAGTTGCCATTTCAGGTTCACAATTTAGCTCGTAAAGTTTATTTTTGTGCTGACGAAAAAAGGAGAAAATGGGTCTTCTTGTCGCCCTTTTTAAATTTTAAAATATTGACGCATAGTCTTAAACGTGCATGTAGAATACATATTTATCGTTAATATAACGTCATTGTCACTTAAGAGTGCAGGGTATGTAGTTGGACGCTAAAAGTATCAGTTTAGATTTGTAGGTTTCTCGAAACTAATTTACAAAAAAAAAAAAAAAAACAGGAATTCCAGGCGATTGTTTTTTGCCAACTTTCTTACCAAAATTGTTTGTCGGGTAACGCATATCTGAAGAACAATCTCGCACATTTAATTGCGGCGCAAGAGATCACGCTTAGCAAATGCATAATTCTGGAGAAATGTTTGCTTATAAACTTGACAAATATAATTATCAGGGATGGTTGTTTTCTAGGTTTTGTATACTGACTTTTAAAAAGTGTAAACCTCAGTTGAAGAATTCAGCGCTTTTTTATCTACCACGCCCTCTTAAGAAGCGAGTTGTCGGCGGGAAGACCGCACGCCAGTCAGACGGCCCCCTGAAGGGCGTTCACGTGGCCAAAACTCGTAATTTTATATTTGCATGATATGTTGTTTAGTTTTATATATTTCACTTGTGGCTACATTTTCCACTTGTGAAATTTCTTAGCTCTCATAGTCTTCTCATAGTGGCAAGTCAGTCAAAATTTTGAAGTTACGGGAACATGCTAATGATAAAAACCAACTGACATAACTCGAATGAAATAATTTGTAAAGATCATAAGGGCCATATGCTAAATTATTTAAAACAACACAGTGAAATTCCTTTGTACATTTTTTTTTAAAAATTCTGAATATAACGACAATTCGTCCTTTATGGTAATTTTTTAAAAACTACAAAGGGGGTTTGTTGCGTGTCTTTAAATCGTTTAGCGTGTGGCTCAAAATATATAATTTGAGTGTACATTATTTAATTCCAGCAAGTCATTTGGTTTTTGTTATTTGTGTGTTCCCCTTAACTTGAAAGTCTCGTCCTTATAGGAAGACTATGAGAGCTAAAAAATGTTTCACAAGCACGCAATATAGTCAAAAGTAAAGCACATAAAACTAACAAGTCGTGCAGGTATAAAATTATGTATTTTTTGCCACGGGAACAACCATAACGAACGACATATGTGAAGCAGTGGTCCTGTCGTTGCATGTAGCGTCATATTAAAACAAAGGTGTGTTGTGTTCATTTATAACTTGTTTACATCCTGCATCAGCTGGTTCGTGCTCTAAAACAAACGCGATTATGTCAATTTCAGTTTGCGTGAATGATAACTTTAATATAATGAGGTTTTTAAATAGATATTTACACACGTATTTTTTTAAATTTCATTCTTCTTTACAGATTCGTCGTGTCAAGAAGAATACAGATTTTCATGTTCAGTTATATTCGACGGTGCTCAAGACATTTTGAATGCCATTTCTTGCGGACAAAAACTTTTCACAAGATGAGAATATAGCCCGAGAATAAAAATGTTGGAGAATATTCACGAGATTATGCTTTAATAAGAGTTTTTTTTTACAGTGAAAATACTGATTCGTTAATAGTTTTCCGGGTATTCCAAAATATCATAAAGAGATACTACAAGGACGTGAGCGTCGCCGAAATGAACAAGAAAATGTGTATTTAGTAGCATACGTGTAGGTTCGACAGGCATTGAACGCTACTAATTCTGTATTTTCAAGTTGTAATATTTACATTCGAGTGTAAATCAAAAATGTATTCAGGTAATACTAATTTGTTTGTATGTTACTTAACGTTTTCGCTCTAAATCAGCATTACGTTTTTAATGCAAGTTGTCGACAATAAGAGTACACAATTTTTTTAATACGGTTCACACATTGAATTTAGCATGAATACAAATATAGCGTGAAAGTGTTATAGAACATGTACATAATATTTGTTCTACCTGAATACTTCTTTTCATTTATGTATCTGCCGGTACTATCTTTAGGTAGGGCTATATAAACTGCATTTTGTAAAGTGTTTGTATATTTTGTTCTGTGTTAAATTGTTATTCTTGTTTTATTCGCTGTAAAAGAAACTATGAAGACCTGTAGCCCCTCCCATGAATAGAAAGAAACAATGTTTTTGCCAGTGCTCAAAACTCGAACTATTTTTCTGTTGATTGTTTTCAGATTGTTTTGCTAGGGCTATATTGGATGCGGTACTAAGCAAGAGCGTGTTTTGTTTACGCATTGTTCTGGTCTACAATACAGGCCTCCGTTGTCTGATGGGTTTCCAAGAACGTGGAGAGTAGCTCTTTGTTCGCAGTGATCGTGTGCCGTGATAGAAGAACGCGTGTGAATATTTCACAACGTATTTGTTCAGGCAGTTAAATTTCCAGTTCCAACTGCGTAACATCAGATATTCCTTGCTCTTAGAAATGCCTGGTAGAAAATGTTACACTCTGTTTAGTTTAACTGGGTAAAATTTTACAACTACCTATGCACAAAACATTTGTCTTTATTTTGTGATGTGTTGCAAAATTTCAGACAAAGTTTGCCCTATACAAATCGTGAAGTGATGGGACACCTCTGGCAAATTAAATGTCTTTCACTGTGACGCATAGTTAAAAAATTTTGAGAAATGTTGCGCATAAGTTTAACTGAAGTTACACGAAGCACAGTGTACATACACGGAAAGTCTAGGGATATTAAATTGAAAAGCTGAAATTTCCGAAATATTCTAATAATATTATGCAAAATAATCGTACGTAAGTCATTTACTAACGTGAAAGAGCGATGTAAATTGTCGATAACGTCTTGGCGAGACTTTTTTTTTATAATAATGAAGTTAGTGAACGTTAGCTTTTTTTTCTTTCGTTTGAGGCTCGAAAACGGGGAAGACGATGTGTCGAACATAACATGTCCGCCAAACACCTCATCGCCTCTAGGAGCGAAGAACTAACTAGCGTACAGTGTTTTCATAGAATGAGTTTTTCAATGGGACACGTAATCCATGACTCTCTTATTTAATTTGTGTAAAGTTTGTGGTAAAGTCAAATGCAGGTTTATATGATTTGGTTTTACGATTACGGTTAGTATTTTCTCAGCTACAGCAACGTGAAAAACTTGTGTTTAGCACTTTCGAGGAGCTTGGTGAACATGTTTTTAATTAGCGGACGACATTTTTAAATTCATAGAGACACAGTTTCAAGTGTAAACTAATTGGAAACATGTTCAATAGTTATACAAGAAAAAATACTTACCGGGCCACGCTATAGCACGTCCCACTAACTGTTGTAGGGCGTGGTAGATAAAAAAGCGCTGAATTCTTCAATTGAGATGTACACGTTTTTGAAAGTAAGTATAGAAAAACTGCAAGACAGCAATACTTAATAATTATATTTGCCAACTTTATGAGCAAACATTTACCCAGAATTATGCATTTGTTAAGCGTGATCTCTTGTGCCGAGACTAAACGTACGAGATTTCGGCGTCACAGAATGATCTTCGGATAAACGTTAATTGAGAAAAAATTTTTCCTCAGGAAGTTGACAAAATTTATTGACTAGGTTTGCTGTTTTTCTACTTTTGCAGATTGACATCGAGAAACCTACAATACTGAGCCGATGCTTCTAGCGCTTAATTATATACCACGTACACACTCTTAAAAGTGTTTGGTAGGTAAATAAACGCTATAATCTCGAATTGAAATATACAAGTTTTTGGAAGGAAAATGTAGAAAAACTACAAAACAGCGAACCCAGACAACGATATTAACTTTGAGCAAACATTTACCCGGGATGATACATTTATTATGCGTGTTCTGATCAACCGCAATTGAATGTACCAGAGATTGTTTGAAAGTACTATACTCGAGAAAAATTTTTGCTAGGAATGTTGGCGAACCCTATTGTTAAGTTTTACACTATTTGATTTTTGTAAATTGACTTCTAGAAACGTAGCATTTTTAACGGAGGTGTTAATTTTTGGAAATTGACTTCGAGAAACCTACAATTTTAAACTGATACTTTTTATTCTGAATTAGCATACCATAACCTCTTAACACGTTGATTATAGATGATTTGAGTTTCAATCCCACGAATTATTTGTTTACAACAAAATGTTTAAAACTGTGTGTTTAGGAAAGGCTTAATTGAGCTTATTCCTGGTTATTGCTATCTAAAAACATTTCTGCATTATTCATAAGCTGTTTAAAATGGAATAACATAATGTTACAGAAAAAAATCGAAATAATTTTTGACATTTGATAAATTTGATAATTTGTATTTTGCTAAATACTTGCAGGCTTCTTGTTGAGTGGTTTGAGAACTAATGACGAGAAACTTATGTTTTGTTTATGATTTATGATGTTTGTGTTGCTTATTTTATTCACACTATTAAGAATGCTTCTACATATTTTAGGAACACATCCATTTTGCTAACATTTCCTCAATTTTCGCCTGTATTAAGTGATTTAATCCACGATAATAACATGTGTCCCCATATTCAATTTAGTATATAGTTTGGTTCGATTGTAACGCTAGGAAGTAGCTTTAATTTATTAATTTTGTTACATAATAAACCAGAAAAAATAAAGTATTAAATGTACCAGTGAGACAAATTAATTTTTGGTACAATACCAATAATAAAACGTGCGGGGGAAGAAAAAATGCAGTACACTCAAAAAGTCATACGTAGTCGCTCAGTAAACAGTGCTGCCAAATTAGGTTTTCCTACAAAGTATAAGAGTTTTGATTAGCGAATAGTATAATTTAGTGTAAGCTTTTTACGGTAAAGTGATTACTTTTGAAGGCCACTTGTCAAGAAAATAGTATGAAAAGTTATTTATTTTACTGTAACCTGAATACTCGGATAGTAACTTTTTGAGTATAATGAAATGTTTAATTACATTGTGTGTTACGTATGATATTGAGTATTAACTGCCAGAAATGTATGAATTGACTGGACGGAGAAATAAATAACAGGACTTAAAAACTTGTTGACTTGTGAGACGGTCTCACTAATTATGCTGAATTTTTAGTCATGTCTTCCATATTCAAACTATGCCAAGGTTTATTTTAAAATATTTCAATAGTAACTTAACTAATTACATTATTTTCACTATGGACATCGTTTATGCTGTATTAAATAAACATGAAAGTAATTAAGATAATATCTTAGTACATATATATACACATACATATATATAGTAGCAATTGAGTGTATTAATACGCACCTTATCGTAAATTGTAATGTTTCAGTTAGGAGTCATTGCCAGTAATCCATGACATAACGTAATTTATTATACGAATATGAAAATTTCCTACAAAAGATGTGATATGGCCTGCAGTTGAATGTGTAAGAGCTTGTAGTTTTAAAATTCTGTCTGGATGAAAAGAGTTTCCCATAAATACATTGTGTCACTTGTGATTTTTAATCTTCTAACCATTGCTGCAGAGGTAGGATAAATTACGTTAGTTCAATTGCAGTAACTATAATTATTTTGATTATAAATACAGCAGAATATAATTTCAGTTGTTGATAAGATGAGTTCTCTCATGTCGGTCAGGTTTAGGGTTGGGAACATTACACCGAGTTAGCAGTCAAGAGACTGGGAGAGAAGTCGTGTTAGTCCACACACCTGTGTTGACGTAGCGCCGTACGACAGTGGTGTCTCTGTGGCCTGGAGATGATTGTGCTCGTATGAGAGAGAGAGAGAGAGAGAGAGAGAGAGAGAGAGAGAGAGAGAGAGAGAGAGAGAGAGAGAGAGACGGGGTTGCTAAGAGAATAACCCAAGTGGCGCAGTGGCCAGCGACTACAACATGACTCGTCCAGAGGACTCAAAAGAGCACTGTGTGCAGACAGGATGGCCTCGAACATCCCTTCTACACCACAGGTTCATTCACAATGACGGAAGCATTTCCATTTTCGTCGCTTACATACCGTCACACAAACAGGCTACACACACACCTAGTCATGTATGCTTCACTTTACAAGTCAACTCTGAAAGTTTTGACCACCGCCTACTTTGTATTTCTTTGTACTTTTATTTTTTCAAATGAAAATCCTTGGAAACCCAGTTGCAAAAGAAGTTACGTGTAAAACTATGGTTGTCAAAAACTTAACATATACGTTTGTAAACTTAAAAGGTATTTGTCCTACTTGCAATAAAGAAAATCAAATTATATAAGTATATATTTTACTCGTAATCATCACACTAAACGTATTTATTGATTTACTTCTCTGCAATTAATTTTTAAATATTATTACTTTAATAAAAAAACTTCGTGGACGTACTATGATTCGAACCCTCACCTTTGCGCTTAAATACCGTGTAACTTACCACCAGACACCTTGACTTGCATCTGCCATACTTTTTTATAATTCAATTTTCAGTTCAGTTGCATAATTTTCTTAATTTTGAAGCTCGAAGTTAATATGAACATTCATATTATTTCAGAAAACTTATTCCTGATATTACATGTGTACGACTGTATAATTTCAGACAAATCTATGATTTTGGTAGACTGCGAATGTTTTCGACCCTGTATCTTTTACAAACGATTTTTCTGTGTACGTGAGTTGTGATCAATACATGACAAGTAAATTTTTACACAGCGTCGTCACTATGAACTTTGAGCATTTGTACATCGTGGCACTGCTCAAAAAGAAGTTTAGATTAATAACTAAAACTACTCTCGCTCATTTGATGAGATATGTAAAGTTACAACTATCAATATATTTCAGAAAAGCTGTCGCACTGTGCAAAATAATATCTGTCATAGTTCTTCTATTTGGTTCCTAGAAGCACTTTTCGTTCTTTCCTTCAGTTAACCAATTGATTTTACTTAAATAAAATTAAGTAACTAGCATGTTGACGTTGGATCCAGGTTTTTAAACAATGTTCACTTATTTAAATTTTACAGTTTTTTTACTGTAGTTTAATATATTGTAATGAAATATATGCGTATATGTGACCGGTTGTTTCGGAATTTGAAAATTTTCCACTCACGTAAGTAGCAGTCCGTAGATCTAAAGTCGTTTCTCATAACTGGAGGAGGAACGACTTTAGGAACAGTGGCTAGGATAAATGAGAGTTAGGAGAAGTGATAGTAGGAGAAATGACTTTCTGTCTACTGCCTTTGAGCACTGCCTGGTGACTGCTGAAGCTAAGCAGTGTCCCCGGACGGAAAAAATGACCCAATTGCGATGAAACTTTCGTGAGCTGTTGTGCGTGCACCCGCGAAGGTTCTGTCAATCAAATCTTTGGGGGATGGTTGGTAAGGGTGGGGGGCAAAACGGTTGAGAGGGGTAGGAATGGGGTACACAGAAAATTAAGGTAAGTAATTTTCGTTTTCAAAATGTTTCTAAAACTGCCATTTTAGAAAAATTCAAACTTTTTTGTTTCAGAAATATTATCGCATTAAATGGAATACCCCTAGAACGAAGTTGCGGGTAATATAACATGTAGAAACGTCTTCTTCCACGGCATTAAACGTGTAACAAACATATTGAGAAGTATATGCCCTCAGAACTGTTGAACTGTATGGAAGTTGATATGGAAGAGAGTTGCCATGTGTTAGTAATGATAGAGGTAGTTGTGTTAGGAAGGTCAGCTGGGCGGGAAACCCTCGCAGCAGTACAAAGGAGGAGGGTGGTTGTTTGTGCCAAGACAGGCGCCCAACACGGGGTCAACAGCTGGCCTACATACAGCCAGGCGTATATTTGTACCAGCTCTGAGACTAGCAGGCTGCTGGCACCGAGCAAGGTCAGCTGGCTATTCTCGCGTGCGTTGCTGTCTGTTACCCGCTAGCTCTGCCCGCTCTCACGTGACCTGCGGCTAGGTTCTAGCAAATATTGTACAAGGACAATATAAGAAACTCGTACGAAAAAAACACGAGACGGTTTATTTGGTTGCAGCACACGCCGACAGGAGCGCTGTTCCTTCTGCAGTAGCACATTGCTCTATGGGAAGTTCAAGTTTTATATATTATGTATAAAATGAAATGTAATCGTCATTTTAGAATATACACATATTCTGTTCGATATTATTTTCAAAAGTTAAAATTTAAAATATTAATAAACACTTTCTCATACCTGAGAGAATTTAAGTATGTACATTTGTAAACACCATAGAAAACAAACACGTAAGAATGTGAATTTTGCTAGTGTTTCCATCTCTCGCCGTCAGGAACACGTCTCGCGCTTTACAATGCTAAAAAACTGGAGTTTCCGATATTGTCCTTTACGATATATTTTTCTAACTCGCATTTTGGAATAATAGAACTTATGCGTTTATCTTGGCCTACACATTTTCTATACCGTAATGGTGTTTCTACTTCGACAAGACCGAAGGAATAGTGTCTTACATTGTTTACAGTTGGCATTGCTCGACTACTATTGCGTATATTACACCTGTGACCATCCTTAGAAAAAAAATATCTTTCTTCGGAAGGTTACTAGCCAAAAATTAACAAAAGTAGTGAAGTTGTGACAATTTGGTAATGTTTAAAAAGTTAATATATGTGCCACGACAGACGGGAAATTTTAGTAAATATTATTTTATGGAATTTACAGCGAAAATTGAAGAATTCTAAGATGGCAGGTACTGACTGCCCTTAAGGTGGCCGCCCGCCTAGGCCGCCCAGCGGCTTGCAGTGATTCGACTGTTAATAGATTATTAGAAAACTGCTCAACGCTCACCAGTGTTGTCTGTTTATAAATGGCATCCAGAGACCGTATCATGTTCCTATATCAATTTCAGGTTCCCCATCACTCAAAGAATACCTTATAACGGCCGACAATGGCGGAAATAGGTATTTTGCGGTCATTTTTTACGTATGATAACCTTGTAGCAGATATATTTAAAAGGTAAACGTGTACAATTCAACTTCAACATAACATAACGTCATAAAATGATAGGTGTATCAGTGAATAAATCATAGAGCGAGATTTTGGCGAGAAGACTGCACTTCAATTCAGTGCCTCGCACCTAGAGGCTAGTTTAAGGCGTGGTACGCGTGCTGTGTCGTCCTTATCGCTTCCACTTTTATATGCCTCTAACACGCTACATGCGTCCACCCCGGCGTCTGGTTTGTTAGTTAACACTAAAACGTATATTCGGATTTATAGGTATCGGAATTCACCAGTGGAAAAAAAAAAAAAAAAAAAAAAAAAAAAAAAAAAAAAAAAAAAAAAAAAAAAAAAAAAAAAAAAAAAAAAAAAAAAAAAAAAAAAAAAAAAAAAAAAAAAAAAAAAAAAAAAAAAAAAAAAAAAAA
>PNEQ01099146.1:0-14765 GCA_003012365.1 Medauroidea extradentata | reverse complement strand
AATCTCTAATTGCCATATTTGTGGAATCGTCAGTTGGTGCATTTTTACTCCTAGAGGCGATAAAATATACAGCTAATAGGAATATACTAATACGTTCGCCAGAGCTATTCAGCAAAAACAATACTATAGTATTGCACTTTTATTATTACTATTTATCAGTATTTACTTTACATTTATATTTCAGTTGAAGGGTTTTAGTTAAGCCCTTTCAGTTTTCGTAAATTATTTTTTAACATAGCTAGTCTGCGAAGTCATACATAGTGCATCATTACTCACTATGTAACTGTGCTGTACCGCTCTCAGTTTATGAATTCATCTTGCGTAATTAATTAACAAGTTTGGAGGCTATTAATGAATTGGAATTAATGAACATGTAAGCTGTTAAAGCTGTTAGACGTCATAAAAAGTTCACGTACTATACAGGATGTCAAGTAATTCGCCGGTACGGACAGTGCCAAGGGAATCTGATATAAAAACTAAGTAAAAAATACTATTTGGTAAATATGCGTTAGGCCTTTGTTTTACGATTCAAGTTTCATTAAAAGTCCTAAACAGCCAAGTGGAAGTAAGGGTAAAGTAATTCGTGGATACTGACCGCACCACATGAACCTGTGACCGAAACTAGTGGTCAGGTCCTTTGTTTACGAGAAAAATGACATGGTAGTGTTAACCTACTCCACATTCACGCTCACTGGTATTCTCAACCTATCTAGTAAACTATGAGCCTAGTGACTTTTTACCGAATAATATTTTCTGTGTAGTTTTGGTGACTAATTCGCGAAGCGCAGTTCATATCCGCGAATTACATGACATCCTGTATAGGAAAAAAATTGACTGATGTTGGAACTATAGTTTATAAATGGCGATCACAGCCAAATTGCGATACAAAAATTGAACTATGGAATGAATGAACGATCTAAGCTGTGGAATGAATGAACGATCTGAGCTGTGGAATGAATGGACGATCTGAGCTGTGGAATGAATGGACGATCTTACAGCACATGCCATGTAAGTTGGCGGGTAACGAGCTAGAATGTGTTGCATATAATATTACTACCGTTGTAAAATCGAATGGCTAATTTACGTAGGTCGATTTCATTTCGGTATTAATAGGCTACCTTAAATTCCCCAAACCCTAAAAACGTAAGATTATGTTTTGGACACTGCTTAAGTACGGTTGGGTATGTTGTGTTGGGTTGTGGCTTTAGGAGGGGGGGGGGGGGCTTACGACGGTAAGTCACGAAGCGACCCGGCAGGTCGGTGAACCTTGATGAGGGGCGTGAAGCCTGCCCCTTCACTGCGCAGTGCTACTTTCACTCTGCCTCTCCGCCGTCCACCACGTCACCCACACCTGTCTCGTAGAAGGCCGCATCTCCGGGGTCCTTGCCCCTCCCTCCCCCCTCTCCCTCTTTCTATAGCCACACGCACATCGCTGCTACATGCAAACTGCTCAGTCGCACCTTATGAGTTATCTGGACATGTACCGTTTGCTAGCAAAATATTAATTTTCTACATTTTGGCTTATTTTGACAAGAAAATATGTGCTATTTCAGCGGCAAAAATCTAAAAATCTGTTTAGTGTATTGCAACAGAAAAATTCTGATACAAACGATAAGAAATAAGTGTTAAAACTGCCAGAATGAATTTTTGTAATATGTATTAATTTGCGTTAAAAAATACTTTCGGAACCACTGCTAAACTAAAGAGCGAGGCCTTATCGTAATGGAACATGAAACACTATTCGAACTATGTCGTACAGTAGCTTGCAAGTGAAGTATCCACCAAGGTTTTTTTTTAAGACCACGGGTTCCTATTTATTCTATTTTAGTAAGTTTTATATTTTAAATCCTGATAGCAAGCAGATATCGTAAAAGCTTTACATAGAATTGTTGAAAATTGTTTGTGCTGTGTAGTCAAATTTTTGCGAAACGTAAGTTTTTTATAAATTTGGCTGATTCGATAGTTAGCCAAATTTATAGATACTTATAATTAGGCTACATAGTGCATACAATTGCGAACATTTATATGTAATGGTTTTAGGATATCTGCATGCTTTTAGGATTTAAAGAAATCAAAACTCGCAAAAACAGTATAAATAGGAACGCGTGGCCTTAATATTTTTAAACAGAAAAATAATAACAGTTACGTTTTATGAAAGAGCAGATGTGCTACTAATTAGTCTGCTATGCACAATATCTGACAGTGCGACCTAACGTACCGTTTTTTTCCTTCTACAAATGTTTACTTGGGAATGCTACATCAAAGAAGCGTGTTTTGTGTACGAAAGTATGTTTATGTCCTAAAAGCAAATAACAATACTCAATGGTACACACATTGGAAGTCCAGCAGCGTATTGTGTAAGATAGTTTTACGATGTGTGCTCTGATGTTGGCTGAACAATTTCTCTGTAAATGTGTTACGTAACCGGGGGGGGGGGGGGGGGAGATGTTCGGCTAAAGAAAATGCATGTCACACAGGGTTTCCACGTTTTGTTAGTTATTGATTGAAACTCCTTGTAAAAAAATGGGTGCCGCGGTTGCCTAATGGTCAGACCATTCGCCTCCCACCAAGGCGATCATGGTTCGATTTCCGGCGCGGTCAATCCCCAGATTTTCGCATATGAGAATCGTGCCGGATGATGCCGTTGGTCAGCGGGTTATTTCGGGGATCTCCCGTTTTACTCGCCTTTTATTCCGGTGCTAATCCATACTCACTTCATGTTATCCCTTAGCAGCACTAAAGACCTCGATGTTAAGTGCTGACCAAAATATCTCTATCTCTTTCTCTCTCTCTCTCTCTCTCTCTCTCTCTCTCTCTCTCTCGTTAAAATATCGTGAAGCTTATTACTGACAAAAACTAATGGTAAACGAATATAGTATCCTGTAATTATATGTGTGCACATTCATTCAAACCTTTTAGCTTGAAAATTCCTTAACTGTTGCATCCTGCCCCGATTAAATGTGAATTATAGCCTCATCAGTGAGAGTGAATGTGTGTGTTGTGTGGTTGCAGTTGCTGTTGACAAAAAGACAAGATGGCGTCGTCGACTGTGAACACGGTCGTGGACTACCTCGTGTTCGCTGTGTTTATCGTGGCCACGTGCTCGGTGGCCATCTACAGCAGGTTCTCTGGACCCAAGCAGAACACGAAGGCGCAGTATGTGTTCGCCACAGGCAGTGTCTCCATGTTCGCCATGATGCTGTCCATCGCTCGAGGAACTCTCGGCGTCCGATCCTTCCTAGGTGAGTAGCCTCTACTTCCGCATACTGATACCGTACCGTACGTACCGTAATTAACATAGCACTTTCGGGAGTCACGGCACTTTGGAAAAAGCAGCTTGTAGCCATTTCCAGCCCCAAAATATCATTTTAAGAGGCAGTTCCAGTGTTTCAGGCGCATGTATGCAACCCGCATTAACGGCATATAAATAAAGACTAATATTACCTTCGCTAAAGCAGTAAAAGTATCACACATATCAACATTATCTTTTCTCGGTTTATCGAAGACACGGTCGTTCTTATTTTCGCTGCGTTCTGCAAAATTTAGTTCAACAAACGGTTACATTAAAAACCCAATAGAAAAGGAAAGTTTTGAAAAATATATAGTCTACCATTCGTTATACTTGACTTCGGCGAACGCTGCGAAAATAAGAACGACTGTCTCTTTCATAAAACGCGAAGATAATATTGATAAGTGTAATACTTGTATTGCTATAGCGAAGATAATATTAGCCTTGATTTGTGCGATTTATGCGGGTTGCATACATGCGCCTGAAACACTGGAACGGCCTCTTTAACATCTTAAAATATAGAAGCAGTCTGAAATATAAGGGGGCTGCGGTAGTCGATTGATTACACATCTCACCTCTCTTCTAGGTGATCTGGGTTCGATTCCAGAGTTTTTGCATGTGTGAAAGAAGACGAACGTTTCCGTTGGCTGGCGGGGTTTTTTCTTGGGGAATTCCCGTTTCGCCGTTATTCTCATTCCGTCGCTGCTCCACACTCATCTCACGTCATTCATTCTTCGGGCGGGACGGGCGACAGGCACGTATCATTAGTCTCAGCCGGCCCAGCCTTCACCCAGGCCTTCTCTCATACAGACCATTGCAAGGCAACATTGGGCCAGAGATGTAAAGGAGCGGGTACAGCTTTGCCATTGTTAAGTATTATAAAGTTAAGTTTCAATAAATGCAATAAATATTTTATATGTCATTAAGTTATTGTTCAGTTTCATTGCTTATTACGAAATAGTTGTTCAATATTTTTATACTAATTTTTCCCTTGGGCAACTTTTTAACTAAATAATTTTGATGAAACACATACTTCTCAACATTGTATTGTCCACGACTGCACGTGTGAAAAATGCAAGAATATTTCCTGTATAACTTTCAGAGAATTACATAAAGACGTTTCAGTGTAATTCCATGACTGTAATGTTCGATTAAGTGACCAAATAGCTTGTAAAATTTTGCAAGTCATCTAATACAGCATAGTGGAAATATTTTGGTAAATATCGAGGAATTGCGAGTTGGTGAGTGACATCACGTGTGTTTGGAATCTAATGGCAGGGGAAACGGAACTGCGCTAAGAAAATTCGCTGGGCAATGGCAACTTCTGCCCATTTTTTTCCACTAGATACATTATACAGGATGTTACAAAAAAGTACGGCTAAACTTTCAGGAAACATTCCTCATACACAAAGAAAATATGTGATATGGACATATGTCCAGAAACGCTATATTACCTTACATCTCGTTAAATGTCAACACAAGCAATGCAGTCCAGATTACCTTCCGTCAAGTGGCCCACCTGGCGGTGAACCTAGGAAGTAAAGTACGTTGTAAGGAACCAATACATTGGGTATTTGGGACATTTTCTGTACGAAGTGTTATGTACGATGACATTTAACAAGATATAAGGAATTGAGCTCTACCATGGTAATCAAGCGTTTCCGGACATATTCAAGAACAGAGTTCGTGTTCCGTGCCATGATGGAAGACTAGTTGTGTGCCTTGATCTCCGTCATCACAATAAACTTGCTTGCAAACTGCATGTATGGAACATAAGAGGCAATTGTTGTCGACCTAATTTATGCAGTAGAAATTATCTATTTAGACAACTTTTGAAAACAATATAAATGTTTATTTGGAAAAAAAAATTATCGCCTAATCATTACAAACAAAACAATGGCGAATGATGAACGTAATAACACAGAAATGCAACAATTCAGATTATTCGGCCGCCGTTTCAGTCTGAATTTAATTTGGCAATTCCGCTTTACAAAAATTCTTACTAATCTGAGACTTAAATCCCTACACTTCCAAATATTGCTATAAAATGTCTCTTAACGGTTAGGCCTATCTTGAGATTTTGTAACAGGAACAAATACCGAACATTTGCAATTAACGAATGTAATTTCAGAAGCAGTTAAAACGTATTCCTCCTGACGTCACTACAACAAAACTGTTACTATCCCAACCTGTGTTTAGCGCAAACCGTTCGCACCCAGATACTTATTTGTGGTATTAATTTTGTCTGTAATGGAATATTTTAGAGGTGACCTGCATACGGTTCGCGTTGAATCAATTACAAATACACCAGTCAGAGAAAAATATCCCTATCACTCAACGTATACAATACAAAGTGTTTATTAATAGTAGTGAATAGTATTATTAGAACTGAATTTGAACATCTAATTATGTTCGTTAGTTTAAAAATTTAAGTGGTATTGTTATACACAAACAAAAAAAGAAAAAACAGTTAATAAGTAACGCATGTTTACAGTTTGATGTAACAAGGTGTTACAGAATTTTAGAAGAATCCGACAACTACTCTGACAACACTACATTAGAGATAACAGAATCCTGTCTTACTGTTAGGTAACCGTAATAAAAAATAGGTGGGCATCACTAGTTTGCATTTTTCCAATTTTATGTTATTGGTATGCGTAACATTGTACAAATGATATTGAGCATTAGCATAGCACTCAAATAATCTTTGTGAACTTTTAACATTGTCGTTGGAAAGAAAGGTTCGATATAAGGGGAAAGAAAACATTGAATGAAAGATTGAGAAACACTAGTTGACCTTGGTTAGTGTCGTGTGACATGTCCTTGGCTACGCAAGTCGTGGGTCGTTGCCTGCTCCAATGTATGTGATAGCATGCAGACTAGGTCAACGTTGTCCCGTTACTCTTCGTGCACGCGAACACATAAGGTAACGGAACAATTTTTTTTTAATTGAAAGCCAGACAGCGTGAAGTGAAGATAACGTCGTTTTATGTCACGTGTATTCTCACTGCAGTGCAGTTTAAGAGAAATCCTCGCTTGGCGCATAGGCGGCGTTGTCACGTGTCATACGTATCCTTTATTACAGAAGAAGGGGGCCGCGGTGGTCGAGGGGTCAGATCATTCGCCTCCTACTAAGGCGATCCGGGTTCGATTCCCGGCGGGCTCGTTCCCACGATATTCGTATGTGGGTGCGATGCCGCTGATCGGCGGGTTTTCTTGGGGCTCTCCCGTGCATTCCAGTGCCGCTCCATTCTTGCCTCATGTCATCCCTATCAGCGCAGAATATCTCGATGTTAAGGGTGCCGTCTACCCGCGCGTGAGAGGCTCAAAAGCGAAGGAGCAGTAAGGTCGACCTTGAAGCGCGCATCAAATGCCGCGTCGCCTCAACGAGCCAAGCGCTGAACTGGCGTGCAAGGTTCCGGCTGAACTGTTTTTACTATGGGACTTACAGCGACAACAGTACAATTTTATCTTACGCGACGAAAGGGAAAGAACCGCTCTACAGGTCTATAATATTCAGAATATCGTGAAAACTATTACTCTTACATAAAAATCAGCGTCAAAAGTCCCAATTCGGTCACTTTCACACTCAAAAAAATACTTGTTAGGAACGATAACAGTTAATGGCAAAATTATAGACCTGTACTAAGATCCTTAACTGCTTTTCGTAGCCTAACCGCGTGACAACATGTTGAATGGTTTACGAATGGAATCAGGATTGTTAAAGGTCTGCGCGCCTCTTCACGCTTCTAGTAGACGGCGCCCTTAAGCGCTGATCAAAATATCTCACTCACGCAATCCTTAATTACGTTCATTCACGTTTACGTTTATCACTTGAAACTACGCGTCTATAATTTTAAAAATTCTGCGCGCTGGTTGGAAAATTATTTTCGGGTCTCTCAAAATGGTTCAAATCGGATGTTTTAGGCTGCTGTAACTCCGACCATACCACCTGAATTCGTCAAGTGCAGGACAAGATGCGTGCGTTGGCCTTTATATCGTGTTCTCCAAAATAAAGTTTTAGGGTTACCGCTTACACAGTTACGTGGAAAAGAAGATTACATCGAAAGTTGGGCCAGTTTTTGGCAACACCAGTTTGGCGTTCCTATATAGGTTGCGTTTGTGTGTGTGAGACACGAGCGGTAAGATATACATACGTACATACTTACGTAGCCTACGTATATGAGAGAATAAATTTGGGTAAATGTAACTACAAAGAAAAAAATACTTAAGAAATACTTAACTTTATCGTAAATAAGCCTCCTGTTTTACCTTGGTAGTCCGCATATGTAATTGTTTAAGATTAATATCCCTATACTGTAAAATCGATTGTCGCTTCCATTAAAAATGAAGTTGCTAATAATTTTTTCCCATAAGCGTTACGTCTCGAATGACCCATTTCTTTGTGGTCTAGCCCTTGTGCAATTGACGTACACCGGATGTTGAATTACGTAGAATTAAATACAGTAGAGAACAGGTTTTACGTTGCAGGAAGCATGCTGCTTTCATCTGTTTATCTGCATTGTATTGTCCGTGTGTACATTAATTACAGCCATTGTGTTCTTTTGCCTTATCCTTGATGTCTTCTTTTATCTCCATTTTCACACATCCTGTTTTTTTTTACTTCCGGTTATTTATCAATATGGTTTCATATTTCTGGACGTAGGCCTACCGTTTATAAACCTTTTACGTAATTATGTGTATTGCGAAATTTTGACAGCAGCTCAACATTAGCCGTAGTGGTGCAAGGGGGGTAATACATTCAATTGGCTTCGGAAGGAGCCGGGTTCGATTCTTAGCAGTGGGAACGCGTGAGAGATAAATAAACGCTGAAAACGTCAATTGATTTATGCGCTTTTTTCGAAGCCAATATTGATAAAATACTCATTGTCAATCGTATATAACGGTCTTTGCCAACTTTATGAGCAAATATTTATCCAGAATTACTGATTCGTTACAAGTGATCTCTCCGGCGTCAGAGATTGTGCCTCAGACATTCGTAACACTGGAAACTATTTTGTTTAAAACGTTGGCTAAAACTATTGTCTAGGATTGCTATTGTTTAATTTTAGCAAATTGGCTTCAAGAAACCTTGTTATAGATTAATGCTTTTATCGTTGACATATGTACCACGCTCTCTTAATGACCTCGCTGTTAACGAGACGTAGTTGTTACCTCAGCAAAAATTAATGTTATAAACTGAAAATGGGAAAATACAGTAGGCTACTATTATTTGCGGAAAACCAAAGCATTAGGCTACAGTTTGTGGAAAAAATGTGGAAGAAAGGGGAAAAGTGTTTCACGTAGGACAATTTTATTTGCGCACGAATGTTATAACATGTTTCTATTGTATGATAAAATATTTAAAAATTAAGAATAAATTTAAGTTGGTTTTCTGCTTACTAACACGTGTGGCTTCAAATTCTGATTTAGTTTTATTATTTTTTATTTCGTTTTCTTTTATTTTGGATTTTCAGTGACCTAGCAACATACGTTTCAATACGTATGTCTAAAATATGTTTCAGGCAGTCTTTTACCCTCAATGCAGACTGAAATCGTTCGAAGATCAAATAAACGCCATTCGTATGTGAAGCCAGTTACTCACTACCCATAATTCAGTATAGAAATCCATACCTAATTCAGTACAGGTATAACAGCGACAGTGTGTACCGCAACTACGCTGGTTCCAGACACAATTCCGTACTTAATTTCACAGATAGAGCCCGTCCCAGCCATCGTCGTGTATGTTCGCGCGCATGCGCAATTCAGAGTACTGCTTTCAATGAAAATGCAACATTATTGTTTCCCACTGAACACACGGCCGTCGGATGTTTCAAAACCAAATAATACAATAATGATTCACTTATGTGGCAACTACGTGCGAGTCTTGTTAAGAAATAGTTTTAAGCAATTTTACTATTGTAATTTATGGAACATATAGCAACCATCACAGATATAATTTTTTCCTTTCTAATATTTACGTCGCTTTAGTGCTCGTAGTGTGCATCAAAGTGGTAACGGAACTCAGCCTAAGGTCTCTGCTATTTTTTGCGGTTGCAGTCGTTGATGGTTGTTATGCAAAGCATGGGTTGGCACAATAGACTTATATATATTACACAGTTATAGGTGGCTAAAGTGATTTAACTTGATAATGCATTTGTGAACCCGAAGTTCAGTGTTACGTTGTGTATGAGGAAATTAGAAATTAAGTAAGACTTTATAATGATTTCATGTTAGAATTAAACATAACGTAACTGTATAGGCCTACTGAAATTTAATGGGTCGGTTTTATTGAGAAGTTGAATTCTCTGAACTTCACCGCAACCCCAACAACAACGACCACCGGAAGTGAGTAACCTCTCCATCAACTGTCTCCCAACATCAACCACAAGCAGCAACCATATATTGTGTCTGAGTCCCGAAGGCCCGTACACAATTGACATGGTGCAAATAAAAAACGTAGCGTAAGAAACAGAGGCGTAGCCAAGGGGGGGGGGAGGAGACGGGGGTTGTAACCCCCCTCCCTTGCCCGGGGTGAATCGACTTTCAAGACCTTAGATGTTAAAAGGCCGTAAAACCCTCTCATCATCATTGCCCGGGGTGACGAGTTCATCGGTTACTTTACAAAAGTTTATTAAAGAAGATACGAATTTTAATTATTGTTTATTTCAAATATTTTATTAAATTTGTTTGCTGGCCTTTATGTATACTGCATAACTAAGCCTATAAACGTATTTACATTACATGTTGTATAGCCGAGACGATAATTGCTAATCACTTCAGATCCGTGGCTTGGGAGGTCGATGACTTTGCTGTTCGTTATTAGTTCGCTGCGCCGAATGTCGATAGGGTTGGTTGGAAGATTACTTCAGAGTTTCAATTTTTTTTCCATTTCTAGATCATTTTATAAGTCAAATGAATGAAAGACTACTGAAACACAAATTACTTCTTCAAAGCTTTATGTGCATTCTGTCTGACGGAAGCTCTGCTAGACCAACATCCAACCAACGAGAGCAGTTTAAGATTCTGTTTGAAAAATATGAAGGTGACTTAAATTGCAGTGAGTTAGCAGCTTTAGGAGAGTGTGAACTCTGGTACCGACGAGTAGAAGCAATGGAAAAACCACCAAAAATGCATTAGAAGCTCTTCTTCTGTGTAGTGTGGAACTATTCCCTGTGGTACAAAAACTTCTTAGAATTATGGTGACATTGCCTGTATGTACTGCGTCTAATGAAAGATTATTTTCCACTCTGCGGTTTTTAAAGTGATATCTAAGAAATACAATGAGTCAGGATCGCTTAAATGGGCTAGGGATGTTGTATATACATCGTAATATTCCTGTCACTCTTGACGATGTATTGTATTATCTCAGTCAGAAGAAGAGACGTCTCAAATTTGCTTTGTAAATTTTCTTACATATACCTTGTAATTCTTGTAAAATGTCAAAACTGTAGGGTGTAAAATGTTTGAACTTTACTTAGTAACATAGACTGAAACTAAATTTTTTGGTAAATATTCACAGGCAAATGTTGGATATTCATTTACAGCAGTTGTAAGCAAAAAATGTCATGTAGTATTTTTAGTGCATCATGTTATGGTTTTTATTACTGCAGTCAAATATGTAACTTGTGAAAAGTATTTACTTATCTCTTCATCACTAACATAACACAACCAACATGTTATCTTTAATTTGTGTATTGCATGTTAAATCGATTATCGAATTTATTTTACGATTTCCATTTAATCTAAAGTGTTTAAATTGTTGCAAGAGGAATAGTTTGATTTATTTGTACTTTGGTAAATTAACTTCCCCCGCGCGGGTTGTTCATCAAACTTGTGTATTCCCCCCCCCTTTTTTTTTTTTAGAAATTTCTGACTACGCCACTGGTAAGAAAGTGAATGCCTGTGATACGAATGGTGGCGTTCACAACTAATGCTTGGCATGGTCATCTCTGGTATGCCAAGTTTTTTATGCCGGTCAATAAGAATGTGAAACGTCATAAGAGAAGTTGGCGCGAAAATTTTCGTCCAACAACAAATTAGTTCCTTCTCGTTGATTTTTTTCCCCTGATTTGTCGAGGAACAATTTATTTCGCGTCGATTGTGTACGGACAATATTTCGCATGTTGTGTTGTGTAAGTTATGTTATTTTTTCCATGCCGATTGTGAACGAGCCATAAATGTGTGCGGTTTTTTTTTTTGCAGGATACCCGTCGGAACTGTTCTACCGAGGCAGCGCCATGTGGGAAACGCTATATGGCATGATCTGCGCCTACCCCATAGTGTGCTTCGTGTTTGTTCCTGTCTACTATAACCTCGGCATCACCTCCGTGTACCAGGTATGTCTGTCAGTCAACAACTCCGTAAATATTTGTGAGCCACAAAGACATTACAGTAAACTCCCGATTATCCGCGACAATTGGTGCCGTGCAACGCACGAATGATGGGAAACACGGATGACCGGAAAATAGCATATTTAATAGGCCTAATATAAAAACGTAAAAAAAAAAAAATCTATTTTATAATTAGCCTAACTCAAATACCATAACGACGTATGGTTTTGCAGACAAATACCGTATTCCATAACATTTTCACTAAAATTAATAAAAATTTATCCGAGGTGCACGGTAAACACGAGGGGGAAAAAATACTATCTCGTTAATCCATTCTTGCGCGTAAGAGTTGACACAGTGACAGACACACTTGCGTTTCAGAAAGGTTTCTACAGTGTTCAACATACACGAACCCGCGCGGATAATCGGGAGATTACTGTATTTCAGTTATACCGTACTTCGAACATGCAATTGTTTTCAATAACACTTTCTTCAGGGCACGTTCAGTTTACTATCTTGTCAAAGCAAAAAATTGTATTGCTAGGCGCAAAGGTAACACACTGGACTCACATTCGGGAGAACCCGGGTTCATTCCCTGACTCCTGCCATCATGATATAGGTTTTACATGGATTCCCGAAGAACACTCCAGGTGAATGCTGGGAAGCCATAGCCGACTCCTTCCCTAGTTTTAGTCCTTGGGTTTAATTGTGTATAACCGTCTGTAATGAGTTCGCTGTTGAGACGTTAAGCCCCCTTACCTTACCAAAACTTTATTAAGCTTACTTTGGTGTCTCAGTAAAGTATACAACCCTTGTAAGTAAACAGAAATCACACAGACGAACCAGAAGCAATTAGTACGACAAAGCGAGTTCATTAGGACAATTGTTTTTATTTTTCTCAATAAAAATAACGTACATTTTTCCATGTTACTTGCGTCACTATTTTTTAATTCTCAACAAAAGAAAAATTTT
Source organism: Medauroidea extradentata (assembly GCA_003012365.1). NCBI lineage: Eukaryota > Metazoa > Arthropoda > Insecta > Phasmatodea > Phasmatidae > Medauroidea > Medauroidea extradentata. The sequence continues at coordinate 2,171 of PNEQ01099146.1, read as the reverse complement.
AATCGAACTTAGTAAAGAAATTTTGCTCAAAGCATTTGGACAAGCAATAATAGTTTTTTTTTATAAATTATCTCAGATAATTTTTTTCTCTACTGATTATATTAATGCTATTAATGTGACATTATTTATCATAGGTATGTTATAGTATAGAGTAATAGTACATAGCTGCATTTGAAACATTTGAAATTGTTCTTTGACGAGTCCTTATGCAAAAGTAATGTAGAGGATATTTTGTACAAAAAGAAAGTCAAGATAATGTACATAAAAGTTAAACAGTGTTGTGTACAAACATATAATTATGAATTTTTTGCAGCCAACCAGCTCGAATGAGCACTACCGCGCGTGCACGGGAATCAGTTTTAACCACACGTAAGTTTACTTAAATAAAAGGCCGTGTTACAAAATCAATATTGAGTACGTTTTTAAAACATTGTACTTATTTCAAATGTATTATGTTAAAATTAACAAATTATCCAATTTTAAAATTAAAAAATTCTCAAAAATACTGATTTCTAGCACACAAATGTGTCATCTTGTCAGGATATTTGCTGGCAAAAGTTGGCAAAACAATACTAATACTCTGTTTACTTTTTCAGTTTTTCTATATTAACTTTTAATAACATTTTTTTTTGAAGTTGCAAGTCGTCTCATCTAATATTTCTTAATAATTTCCTTATATAATAGTTAAGATTTTTTTTTTATTTTACAATAGAGGTTGCATAATTATCTGACTTTGTATTATGCACATTATAGAATCTCTGTAGCAGTGAACGATAATGCAACAATTCAGGTATAATTGATAAGGTAATAATTATTATGTGTATTTCAACATTTTACATTTTAAAGTAACCCACATACCACATACAAATACGGAAGCACAAAAGAATGCACCAAATATAACACTGTGTTTTAATGGGGCTCAATAAAACACTGTGTCTGTTTATATTACGAAAATTGAAAATTAATTGTTAAGTTGCGTGGTTTCTTCTTAATACTTACCTATATTGGGGTGTTAACCTTGCAAATAATTACTTGTGTTGTGTGTGCAGTACTTGGACATGAGATTCAAGTCTCGGCTGGTGAGATGTCTGGCTTCTCTGACGTACGTCATCCGCAGTCTACTGAACCTAGGTGTGACTGTCTTCACACCCTGTGTCGCTCTCAACACTGTCATAGGTCTCCCCTATTGGGCCTCCATCTTTGGCATATGCTTCATTAGCATCATATTTACCATCATGGTGAGTAACTCACTTCCACATTTTAAGAGCCCTATACAGCAGGGACTATATGCGATGTCTGACATGCAGGCAATAAGAGCTAGACTGGCTGACATGTCAACTATGTCACATTTATGTGCGGGATGCGAAAACGGCCTGTAGTGTTTCGAACGTTGCTTTTGTTCTGTTGTTTTACTTTAAGTGGTAACTCTACTTTTTTTGTTTATGGAAAGTGCGTAATAATGTCATGCACAAGTTTCTCAATTTTTGTTTTATGATTCCTGTTGGTATTTTTTACACGGCAGCAGTCTGAAAAAGCTGTGTTTAGCCATTTTGAGGCGCCCCAAAACCATGTTCCAAAGCATGTTATCTAGAAAACAAAAATATAAGTGCATAGTTTGAAATGTGTTTTATTTCTGTAGATAAAGATATCAAACACAGGTTCAGTAGTATTTCCTAAATAGAACCTTCATGCTGTAACTGTGTTCATCTGCCTGCTGTATAGGGCTTTCAAAAATGAAGTTGGACAGAGATTTTAATTTAATTTGTAATTATTTACAACAACAATCTGACAAAAGAATTGTTAAGCAACGATTACCTGTTAAAATAGATACGTAATTATGTTTACTTATCTGTTCTTAACAATAGAAAGGAACAACATACAGTATTCTGTACAAGGGAAAATATATTCTTTGCAAGGGGCTATATTCTTCACAAGGGACAGTATATTCTTCACAAGGGACAGTATATTCTTCACAAGGGACAGTATATTCTTCACAAGGGACAGTATATTCTTCACAAGGGACAGTATATTCTTCACAAGGGACAGTATATTCTTCACAAGGGACAGTATATTCTTCACAAGGGACAGTATATTCTTCACAAGGGACAGTATATTCTTCACAAGGGACAGTAGATTCTTCACAAGGGACAGTAGATTCTTCACAAGGGACA